>WYDF02092698.1:0-10844 GCA_009867245.2 Adranes taylori | reverse complement strand
CGCCCTGCACCACAGAAACATCCTCCATAGAGTCACCACACGTCGGCCACGACGTTGGACGAAGAAGAAGAAGATCATTACACCGAATTATGAGTCCGGTGTTCTATCATTACGCGAAATGCCTGTCTCACTAATTCTTAAAACTACCATATAAGTTACAAATCTATTCTATATATCGATTAATTAGTTGTGTAATGCATTTGGTGTAATGTATTTTATTATATGTGTATAATGCATTTGGACGAACTAGCACCCTTACAAGTTGAGATGAACCACTAAAGTGTTTTTTGCCTAACCAATGAAGAGCAAGGGACTTTAACAATTAAAGTTCGCCTCGCATATTACTTCCAATTGGGTTTTTACTCTGAGAAGCATCGGCCAAAGTTGTCTCTACAGTGATATTAAATAAAAGGGGACTTTAACAGTCAAAGCTCAACACCTTTAAATAACACCTAGTTCATCTCTAGTATTAGAGAAACGTACTAACACGATAATTCAACTGATGAAAGTAAGTAGAATTTATTGTCTAGCAGTAAGACAAATTTTTAAATAGTTAGGTGCTTTCTTCGAAAAATTCCATATTGATGATCAGGAAGTATAAGAATAAGCTTAAAACTTGAGGCAGGGTGGACACGTGTTTCTGGCATAGGTATAGCTGTCATCAGCACCCTCTTATATTAATTATAGGCGCAAGGTATCATTACATCGAATTTTGAGTCCGGTGTTCTACCATTAATTACTCCATGAAATTAGAATGTAATGTCGCAAAATATGAGTACTTTAAATGAACATATTATAAACCCTTCCAAACCATGCGTTGCCGTAGAACATAATCGTAATTCTGGGCGAAGTCACGCGTTTATGGAAACAGAATAAAAATGAAATAACTCTGTAGAATTTGCCAGATGTTGAAACTTTACGTATGGTTTTAAAGAGAAATAAAAACAGGATTGTTCATTGTCTTATACTAATACTAGCAGTGATAATTTCTAATTTTCTCTGATGAGTTATTGACTATATTCTATTGAATTTAATGTCATATTTTTTTGAGTGATTTCCTATATACTAATATTAAACTTATTTATGTTTTTATTTGTTCACGCCTGTTCCTATAAAAACTAGTGTTTGAGATCCTAGAGACTGATGGTACCGATCGCTAAGCCATCAGCCACATCCTGTCGGTCAACATTAACTTAAAATATTAGTTACATCTAGACGTACTAATTCTCATTGCACAAGAACGATCCCAAATTTTGGTATAAGGCTTAAACTCCTACGAAGAGTGCACGAATCTCACCCCTCAGCCAAGTCCGCATGCCAAAAATAACGCCACAATACCCAAAAAGTCTTTCAGTGAACTTCCAACACTTTGTTCTCTTCCTTTCCTTTCCTTTTTAAGAAAAAGGATTTATTGCTAAACGGGACTGCATAAATTCATTAACGGAGTAATACGGATTCGTATTAAAAAATCTCAAAGGCACAATTTTTTTCCAAAGAGTCAAATGATAATATTAATTTCATTCATTATAATAATATATAACTTTCAATACTTTCTAGCTTCAATCATACCTCCATAGCTTCACGATGTTTCATCATTCGATGTGCCTTGTTCTCTAGATCTGACTGCAGTTTCTCGTAATCCATTTCAGGACTTGGAGGAGGAGTTGAAGGTCTAATTGGTAATTGTCTAAAGTAATGTAATGTAATATATATATATATGATTAATTAATAATTTTTAACAGCTCATATATCGGATTATGTTGATAAACTATACACACATTTAAAAATACAATACGATTGAGTAGAGGAAAACAAAACAAAGAGTTGTACACCATTTTTCTCATCACTAGAGCACCGGCGCATGCAGCGTACTCTTATACTGCATTGATGCATTACATGTAATATTGGCGAATGCTTCGGACGATTCAGGACGATTCACCTTACCTCTTATCTTGTTTTGATGGAATATATTGGTAAATACTTGGGGCTTGATGTGCGGGTACTTTTTACTCAATTTGTTCAGTTCACAAGCCGTCTATGCCCGCCTCTAGCAATGACGTCGTTTGACAGCTGTCATTTGAAAAATCAATTTTGCGGTTGAAAATAAATGCTTGCACCGAAGCAGTGTCCCCTCTCTGTGTAACTTGTCTAGCCCAAGTGACATGATCGATTTAAAGCTAAATAACGTCTTTACTGTAGTAATTAAATTTTCATTTGTAATAAAACCAGATGTTTTAAAGGTGATTTAATCAGTTTAAGTGTATGAATATGACTACGCATCCGATTTTAGGCAAACAAAGATTTATATCCTATAGGACAAAAAATGAAAATCAACAATAGTATGGTAATTACCTCCCCATTTGACTAAAACCAGATGATTTAAAAGTGCATTAACCAGATTAATTGTATCAGCGTGACTATTCATTCGATTTTAATCAAATAAAGATTTATTTACAATAGGGTAAAGAAATAATTGTGTCAATATAATTATTTAATCATCTTTCCGCCGCTTGTCGCCCTTGTGTTGATTGCAAACAGATTTCAGCTTATGCTTAGTAAAATTACCGTTGGTTAGATATTAACCGGGAGCCTGCACCGCATACTGCTTCGGGGGTTCATATATCTTCGCATTTCAATGTCGTGAATGTAAACAAGCATTATGAAGCTTTAGTCTATTAATAGCCTGAAGCATTCGTCAATAGTACATACATACATACATTTAATACATTTGATGCATTGATGCAGTATAAGAATATGGTGCATGCGCCAGTACTCTAGTGTGGAGGAAAGTTGTCTAGAACTCTCTGTGTTCCTCTACTCGTTAAATTGGAGTATAATAATATAAAAATTCGTGGACGTGATCGCCATCACATGAATTTGTCCGCTTTGGCGCGGTCTGCTGCCGTGTTTGATATAATTTTTCCCCTCTACCACTTTTGAGTCCCTTTATCTTCGCGTCCGCTTTACGTAAAAGTGAGGTCCTGGGGCTTACATTTGTTCCCCAAGTTTTATTTTTCAACTTTCATAGGAACCGAGATATTTAATGTAGTATAATAAGCGGTCTCAACTAAATCGATCGCAAAGTTTATCGCGCACGGGGTAAAACAAAAAACACCCCGTATATATGCTGGTTTGTAATGTTAGAAAAAAATTTTTCAAATAAAATTAAACGAGCTTTTGGCAGCCTATATGATAAAGTTATTCAAGTATTCTATCATTTATAGTTCCTGAGATATATCGAAAAGTTTTAAATGTGGCAACGTTGCGCTCTATACCACCTGCAGAGATGACACTACTTTGATTCGACGCATAATGTAATATACAATATACGAGCGAAATTTCAGTCTTCTAATTTTAAAACTGAATAACAAAATAATTTTGAACCCCTCCCAAAATTATAATATGCACCCGCCAATGACAACAACATTTATTCAATTGCGAAAACAGTTTATATGTCTCATACAAAGTAAAATATTTTCCAGTAACTTTGAATATATGAGTTATTACGTAGGTCTTACATGTATATAATATGATTGTTGGTTGCCATGGCGACAAGTTGCGAAATTTTAAGTTATTAAGGGTAATATCTTTGAAACGATAAGAGTTGGACCCATTATGTGTGGTATCATTTTAAATGGGATTAGCAGGGCTACGAAAATATAAGAAAATATACAGGGTGTTTCTAAAAGCTTTTAATTTTTGAAAAAAAAAATATTGCTCAAAATTGGGCAAGTATATTCAGTTGATCACACTGGCAAAATTGAGACTACCTGTTGTACATAAATTTCCCAAGTTTAATTTTTTTAGCTTTCATAGGAACCGAGATATTTAGAGAAGTAAACTTTTTTTTCAGGGTCAAATTACTCCGTGGTATGACATGCGATTTCTTTCAAGTTGCTTACTCGCTTAAGTATTAAAGGAGCTTTCGTTACGAATGAAAAAAATTGAAAAAAAAATGAAAAAAATTTTTTGTAAAACTTTTCGGGAAAATGAACCCTAAAGTTAGCAAAACAAAACACACCCTGTATTATGTTAAATTGTGATTATGGAAAAAAATGTTTCAAACAAAATCAAAGGGCCTTATGTGACCTATACAATAAAGTTTATTCGAATGTCTTATCTTTTGTCATTCACCACTTGAATACGAAATTTCTGAACAAAAAAAATGGCTCCTGTCCGGCATATAGGATTTATAAAAAAAATTAAAAACCATTCTGCGGGCATAGTTTACACCCATCTACCAAATTTCATCCAGATCTGTCCCATAGGGAAGGAGAAATTCTTGAAAATATAAACGTACATACGTACTAACAGACACCGAAAAATAGACCTTCCTTTTAATTTTTTGAACAAGAAACAATTTTTTTAAAACTTTTTATATGAAAAATTGTTCCTTATAACCCGAATATAAAAAGTCGAATTTTCTAAAAACTTCTAATTTCAAGGAAGGCGGCTAAAAATTTATAGACACATGGTTTTTGTTGCAATATGCATAGAACTGCGTTTAGCCGATTTAAATAATTGTAATAGTATCCACCATTGCCATGGCTAGAAATGAATGTACTGATAGGAGCGAACGTTTCAAATTAAAAAGACGTGGGAGTGCAGTGCCATCTACGTTCGCTTTCTTCTATTTTCTTTACAGAAAGCGACATCATGCTTATTCGTATAGTCTGGCGCGATATGAAAGAGCGGACATATTTTTATACTTTACGTATCAGTTCAATTATGTTTCTATTAAATATATTACTTTAACAATGTATTGCTGCAGTAGTGTGAAGTAGACATAATTGTGATACCAAATAATATTCCAACTCCAAAAATTCTTAATATTAACTATTCTAATATAAAATTGTAAAACAATGGATATTATCAGGATTTTGGTCCTCCCTGAGGACCCATATTCAATATAATACATGTATGTCCAAAAAAATATTACCACTTATATAGTACTATATAATTTTACATTTTCTTTTGTTGCAGACTAGATATGACCAGCCGACTTACATTGGAATAGAGAAGGAATGTAGTAGCTTCGATGGAAGTGTTTGGGTTACCTTCAATAGTAAAAAACAAATTTCAGCAATGGTTTCATAAAGATCCTGCAAGCCGTTTAACTATCCGTCAGTTGCATGAGAAATGTGTGCCTACCGGGTCCGTGACCAATGACTGTAAAGGAAACAGTAGGCGTACAGGAAGTATTCGAACATGATAAATTTTCAGAGTACAATGATTGCGATTCCAAGAAAGTTAAGTACAAACTAGCATTGTATAAGATTAGCGTTTATGTTTTTGTGACAATTTTATAGGGAAGGCTTCATGGATGTTTTTGTACCTCCTCTAGATGTTTTTTCCTTGCTTTCTTTTATTGCTTACTGAGGCCTTTTTTTTTAGCTTGCTTGACTATTTGGCCTTCTGCCTCCGCCTCATCAGCACCGATCATTTTAAGCTGTTTCTTCTTGCTGGTTCTTCTAGTTTTTGAGCAGATTAGTTGGGCAATATATTCACCTACCAATATGTCTTGTTGGCTATTTGTTTTTGGCTGCTTTTGCTGTAGGCGTGGTTACTCACCTATTCTAGTTGCATTGATGTTTGTTCTAGATTTTTAGAGCATTGAAAGAATGAATCCACCTCTTTTATTGCTGTTATGAAGTCCTTAGTCCTAAGCTTTTTCTGGTTCCATTTGGTTCTTCGATTAACCTCTCTAACTTTGTTCTTATCCTCCGGATTTATTATGTATCTAATATGTTGAGTTACTTCCGCTTTCTTTGTTGTTCTCTACTTCCCATCCTGAGATGCGTCTTGCTACTTAGTGTTGCATAGCACTTGGTTTAGGATAGAGATCTCACTATGCAACACTTTTAATTGCTACAAAAAAAACTTCAATCCAATTAATGCTAGTGGTGCACCTGCACTTATATCAGCCGGTCTTAAACAAAATAGGTGTTAATTTTTATTTTAAGCGATATTTTCACTTGTTTATATTGTTGTTTATCCTTTTTATTGTTTATGTTTGTCAATATTTTGTTTTATATTTAATAAAGTATAAAATTGAAAATAAAAATCCAAATTTTTCTGCGGAATATCGAAATATTCTTGTGGAACATCAATGCTTCACGGAACACTGATTGGCAAGCGCTGTTAAGAGATAAGAGTTTTATAATAATTTGGTGCATCCAGTGAGATTTATCCGTGACATTCACCAAAAATTATTCAATTAGCTTTCATTTAGAAGATTATTGAGTGTTATACTAAAACTCAATAAAATTTTTAATTAATTTAAAAATCTACAAGAAGCATGTATTATATAGTAATAATAAATTAACATTTTGAATTATATTAAATATACGACGCACAGAGGACATAAAATCTTTATCTCTCTTATTAAACTGTCCAACAATAAGTTTGTTGAGATTGATCAACAGATGAACATGTTGTGAGAACGTTGTAATCACGCTGGATGGGAAGGCGATTGAGTGAGCGCCGCGCTTGAAGTACCTTGGATGCTGGTTGACAGAAGACTGGGATTCGGATGTGGTAATTAAAGTCAGGACTTGTTTTGCGCGAAGCGTATTCCAAATGCTAAAACCTCTTTGCTGCTATATGGAATCGAATGGTGGTAACAGGCTTTCCATTCCGGTTTCCATTCAGGTGGTAACAGTTTCCTGTATCTTAAGAATTCTCCACCACGATCTGGGAATGAAGCTGTACCACATTCAAATGATAATACAGGCCCATTCCTGACACTAATAAAATTTGTCGTGTAGGAGCTGCTGAAAATGAAGTGTTATTAGAAATGACGCACGTACCCTAATGTTGGGTTCTTTATGTCAGATGAAGCCATATTTTATGTTAGCAGCAACGTGAACAATCCCCATGAAGTAAGACAGCACACTCGAACCTTACCGAAAGTTAACGTATGATGCGGTATTTCGATGTTTGGAGCAATTGCTCCATATTTTTTTATGATCAAACTGTAACTGGAGATTCTTACCCAGATATGTTCCAGAATTTTGTTGTTATAATTTTCCCCTCTGTATCCTATCATCAGATTACTTCTAGCAGTATGGTGCACCACCACATCATTCCTTAACCGTTTGATATTACCTGGATGAAACATTTAGTGAACGCTGTATTGGATGGGATGGACCTTAAGTTTGACGAGCACGGTCGTCAGGTTTGACTCCATGTGATTTCTGGCTATGGGCAATGGAAAAAGAACGCGTTTATGCTACAAGACCTACGGACATTAATGACCCTAAAGAATGCATAATAATAGTTGTCCGCTCTATACCTACTAAAATGTGTGAACGAGCTAGGGCTTGTGTGGTGAAAAGATTTCGCACACGCATTGAGAACCTTGCATTGAGATCCATGCATTGAGAACCATGCATTGAGTGAAGTCGAAAGAGTGTAGTCTCTTCATTTGGACTTGTGTGCGTAGTGTGTGTTATTATGTTAGTAAAGTTAAAGTCAATCCCATATAAGTGGTAACATATTTTTGAACACCCCTGTATAAGAGAAATTTACAATTTAATTTTTATTTACTAATTAATTTATTAATTAATTTTTTTTGAATAATTAGACAAACGTAATTGACTTATGTAAAACGAACTACATTTCTTTAATTAAAACAACGCTTAAAATTAATTCATTTTGATTCTAGCAATCTTGGAAGCGGGATTCGGGAACTAGTTAGTGCCGGTAGTGTAAAATTGTTATTTCTGTTTTACTTATTTTCTTCAAACGTGGGAGTAACAAAAATGGCGAGTAATCGTGAATTATTGGGCTACAGGGATAAAGATGCTATCTTTGGAGGCATTCACAGTCAGGAGGATATGGCGAAGGGCAGCTAGATGACGAAGAAAATGCGCATAATGCTCTGACCTTGGGCAAATTATCGATGACGCAATATTGAGCAATTGTTGCAAAGATACCTACAAGAAAGCGACGAAAAGGATATTGGACAACGTTTGTTGGTACAAATGAGTCGAATGCTGAACCTCAAGGAGGGAAACAGGACTAGCGGTAAACAGTCGGTGACATTGACTACACAATTGTCAAAAATCAGTTTTTATACTTATTCAATGAATACCGCGAGTGTTTTGCATTTAATTTGGATGAATTAGGTTGCACAAATTTAATGAAAATGGACATAAAAGAGAATAACGTGTTAGTTAGAACCAAGCCATACAAAATGAGTTCATCGGAGAGGCAGAATGTGACTGAAATGGTGGAAGAATGGAATGAACAAGGGATGGTTTCTGATACGACTTCCGCATCCTAGTCAAGAAAAAGTCCGGTGAACCCCGATTGGTGATAGATTACCGCACACTGAACTTAGAAGCGGCAAAAATTAAGTTTCTAATTCCTACATTGGAGGAGTAATTCGATAATCTGCATGGATGTAAATTATTTTCGACGCTTAATTTGGCGCTTATTTACAAGTTCCTCTTACCGAAGAGGCTAAATCAAACACAGCTTTTATCAATTTCAATTATTCAATAGAAGTGAACATTTGTGCCAGTTCAATTGAATAATTTTTGGATTGAGAAATACTTCGTTTCAATTCAGTAGGTTAATGTCGATAGTATTAGGCCCTTTGGGAAGAAACATAGCTTTTTGGTATCTGGATAGGACAATGTCCTTACAACAGCTGTAAATTGGGATGAAAGAATTTATAAACCAATTTATAAATATCTTTGAGAAAAGCATGTCTGACAGTGAATTTAAGGAAGTGCAATTTTGGTCTCAAATAGATAGATGAGATTTATTATAAGTGATGAAGGCATCATCCCAGGTGCTTTTAAAAAATGTGCAGTTAAAACTTATCCAACGCCAAAAAACGTTCATGATGTTTTATCGGACTAATGGGATATTTTACGCATTTTGTACCGAAACCTTCGGAAAGGCGAGACAATTAAGCAATCTCATACAAAACGACGAGCCAGATGTTTGGTAGGAGAAAATGCTTTTCGGGATTTAGAAACTAGTTTTTGTACAAAACCGGTACTTAAACTTTTCAAGTAGAACGCGAATACAACGGAAGTTCATACAGACGTTCCTTGTGCGCTGGTAGATTGTTGCAATAGGACAGTTTTGACGATTCCTTACGTCCAATGTATTATGTGTAAACAAAAAACTTTTATACCGATTCAAGATATTCAACTTCGAAATTAGAGTTAACAGCGATTGCTTGTGCTCTAGAGACGTATAGAAATTACTTAATCATTACATTCTTACTAAATGGCTAATTCATATAAACGCTTTGACTACCAACACTCACACGTTGCGAGGTGGATTTATTTTCTCTAGAAATTCAATTTGGAAGTTCGGCTTCACGCAGGGGACCAAAATAAGCCACGTGATGCTCTATCGCTGGAACTGTTTGACAAACGAAGATATTCATCGTTACAATGGCGTTCACCCGATGTCAACAGTTGATTGTTGAGTAATCGCTTACGTTCATACCGACCATTGAGTTTCCGTTGCTTCTCAATAGTTCAGCAAATCACTCATCAGAACGAAAGTAGGATGAATTAGTCAACTCTCTCCATTTGAGGTTATGGTTATTAATTTCGTCCATATTCGTTTATTAGAAACCTTATACAGCTTTACATATATAGATATTCTAGTTTTCAGATCACAGCTTTACATATATATATATATTACTAAACGCGTCATTGAAAAATGGGGCTTAAATTGGGCATTACAGGACAGTAATGATCTGGAATGCAATGCAAACTGACGCGCAAGCATAAGTGAAGACAAAAACACAATAACAGAAAACAACGAGAATAGTGCAAGCAATTGTGTATATATTTTTAGAATATCATCTTTATTTAAATGTATTTTTTTAGATGACACATTTCACTGGCAACACGATAGCATTTTATTGTTGCTTGATGAATATGAAAAAAGAATTCATTTATTTAGAAACCCAAAGATAAAGAAAAAAATCTCTTTAGGGAGAAATTTTTACCGTAATGAAGCAGCATAAATAATTATAATGTCGATGCTACCATAATGGATAATAAAATTCGAAATATGACATACTTATACAACAATACTAGACAACAACAACAAAATGCAACACACAGGAAACGGGCGGAGCAATTGCGAATATTTTAATAAACTGGAGGCCATCCTCCAAGAGGACAAAACAGTTAACCTGTCACCGATTATGTCTACTGTGTTAAACGAGACAGAACTTACCGCATTGAATAATGTAGTTGAATCTACGAGTACAAATACAAGTTGTTCATCTTCAAGTAGTTTGATTATTACATCGACTTCCAGCAAAAGAAAAGACAAAGTCAAATATTTAGATTGTATAAGGAAAAGACAATTACAAATAGAGGAAGAAAAATTACTGAAGTGAGAAGACTTACGAATGTGTAGAGGAAAACAATAAAATTCAGAGAGAAAAATTAGCACTTTTAAGAGAATTATTAATAGAAAAATAATATTGTATTTGCTTTTAAAATTTATTAAAACATTTATTGCATTCCTAGCACCTTTTAATTAAAGAAAGTAAAAACTATTAACAACTATTGTCTGAGCAGAAAGATTGTGAACGAAAGGGTTGGATGGTCTACTAGTAGGTGGTTGGAGATGATGTTGATAGGTATGCAAGGAGTGAGTGAGAGTGTAGAAAGAATGAAGGATGTAGAAAGGCAAGAATGGGAAAGCAAAATTGAGAGTACAGGTATAATAATAGATATAGATGGATAATGAAAGAAGATGGTATGTGTGAGTATTTGCTCAAGCAGATTTAAGTATGGATAACAAAAGATTGATTGCGAGGTTTAGGTGTGGGAATGAAGAAGGAGTAAATAAATTTT
>WYDF02092687.1:0-10844 GCA_009867245.2 Adranes taylori | reverse complement strand
ACAACTTCAAATACTTACTATAACTTCTTACAATTTCCCACTCATGCTCTTATTTTTGTCCCATCATACATTCTCCTTACAATCCCAAATATTCTTTCTGGCATTCCGACTTCTTTCATTCTCTTCCATAATTTCTCTCACACAATGTTGTCAAATGCTGTCTGTAGATCCACAAACGATAGGTATATTTTCTTGCCTATATACAACTCTTGATTCACAATGTAATTTAACATTACCAAATTATCCGTTATGCCTCTACCCTTTATAAATTCACTTTGCATATTTGATAACACCCTCGTCTCACTCATATATCTCACAATCCTCTTATTCTTAGTTCTTCCAAACAACCTATATACTCCATTCATGATAGTAACCCCTCTATAATTTTCCACCTGCGCTCTATCCCCTCTCTTATAAATCGGGATTATTTCCCCTGTTTTCAATTCCTCTGGTATACTCTCCCTTCCATTCCATATTTCATTCAATCCTTTCACTAATGCTTCAATGCCTCTCTGATTCGGGCATCGCCAAGCTTCACATTGAATCCCATTCCGCGCTCCCCATATCCATTTTTCTTATATCCTTCCTCTAATACTTTTTCTTCCGTAATATACTCCTCATTTTCATCCGTACCATTTACATGCATCCTAATCCCATCTTCACTTATCCCTATCTCATCACTCATATTGACTCTACATTTATTCTCCCCCTCATTTACCCCTATTATGCATTCTTCTCTGTCCTTACCTATTGTCCCATTCATTCTTAAATATTTCCATAAATCACTTTCGCACTTCAACTTTTTAATCCTTTCTTTTTCCTCTGGCTTCCTTCTTTCCATACTTCTTTTTTTAACTTCCCCTAGTTTGCTTTTTGCATATTCTCTCTGCCTTACAGTTTCTTCTTTTTATCTCAATCCCTTGAGTGTTATCTGAAAGTTTTTTGCAGAATAAGCATTTAACAATCAGAAAATTATTTCAGGGGATTAAATCATTTAACAGAAGTTAGAAAGTACGAATAGCAACACTGATAATATTGATACTTTTCACTTGTCCAAACTAATTATATCTGGAGGCCATAAAATGCAAACGTTGATTAAGTTTTGGAAATTTAGTACTTAATTAAGTACCATTTAGTAGTTGATTAAGATTAAGTACTTAAGCTTTGGCTTTGGAACATTTTTCTGATGTCTCCATCATTGAACTACATATATATTTCTTAATACTTCTTGCCAAACTCTTGTCTTGTGGAATGCATTTTAATTTCTGAGCATCACTAATAATCCTGTACCAGAATTATATTTGCAAATTAGTTCAAAAGTTAGCCGAATTTTATTTATTTAGTTATTTTTGAAATGCAAGAGACTGGATCAGCCATTTATTTCTAAGATTGGATCAGACAATGATTTCTAAGTGGATCAGCCGAATAAGCAAAAAGGCATTATACAATGTCCATATTTTTTATAGATTACGTCTGTTTACTTCAAATTTAGAATCTTCAAAAATTGTGTCTAACTGTTTTCATATTCTTCAACTGCATAAGATACCCAAGAATGTTTCTTTTAAATTTTGTAAAAACAAAGATTAGTTTTAAAAAAATGTAAAAAGTCTGGTTCAATGTAGAAATAACTGTATATAAAAATATTTTTCTTGTATATTTTCGTCTCTCAGGCCTACTGGTGAATTTACTGTATATATTATTTATCTATACCTATATTTTTCTTATATATTTCCTATCTGTCAGGCCCCCGTACAGCGTACGGGGGCTCATCTACTCGCGCATTTACCCTTATCTTATTTGTCTATGACTTCTTATATATTTATATATTATTTATCCTTTAATTACAAGGATCACAAAATGTGATCCTTGCCATCTACTGGCGCATTTACCCTATATTATTTGTTTATACCTATGTTTTTTGTTTTATAAATTCCATTTATTAAGAGGGGCTATATGGTAGAGGGTCTCATTCTCCACATTTATATATAACCCCTTCAATGTCATTTTCATGTTCTAAAGTGTATTCTATCAAATACCTTGAGATAACATTAGTTTCTTTCATCCTTTCTCCTCATATCAGACATTAGACAAATATGTATTGCAAAAATATTTTACAGTTCATTACAATAGGTATTACTATAATTTATTTTTCAGACTCTAACATATATGCGACTGGCTGTTAATATTTTCACTGGATTAATGCTTGGAACTTTATACTGGAAAGCTGGATCTGATGGATCTAAAGTGATAGATAATTATAATTTATTATTTTCGATTTTAATACATCACATGATGTCAACTATGATGTTAACTATTCTAACTTGTAAGTAGTAAAACCACAAGTTTTTATGACTTTAATAAAACACATGACATAAATCTTAAGTTGTTAAAATATTGATTGAGTCAAGCGTTACTTTGTGATATTCCGTGATGACTATCAAATACTTCGTAATTTGTTATATAGTACAATTGTTACGTTGTCACTATAGTTTCAACCCTTTTGGGCCATCTTCAGACATGTTAATACTTGGGGAGCTATGGGAAAATAACAAATAAGGGCCGGAGGAGAAACGCCTCTCCGACAGAAGTTTATTAAATTAAATGAATTTTTCAAAAGCAGATTTGTGCAACCAAGTAACTATATATCTATACGTCTGTAACTATACGTCTGGAAGTAAAAAAGGAACTGACAGGAATGATAATTAAGGCCAGAGATGAAAAACAACTAATTGAAACTAATTCACAAGAGGACCATAACCTCATAAATGAAACTTCGAAAGAAATTATAATTCTAACATTGGAAAACATAAGGCCTATTTATGCCTTTAAAAGTGATGCCTTTAAAAGGCATAAATAGGGAACTTCAAGAAAAAATAAGAATTGAACAGTTGCTAATTGACATATTATATGTAAAACCGGGAAAACAACTTGAAAATGGATAAAATAAACAAAGCCAAGAAGACATCAATAAAGATAGAAAGCAAATAAATCAAGTAGACGTTATGCACAGGCCGCAGGGACCCAACAAAAAAGGCAAGTAATTATAAAGAGTAGAGAAAACTATAGCGAAAAAGATTAAAGTCCACAAGAAGAGAAATCAATTGATATGATGAAATATCTGCAGCAAACTATAAATCCAAGGGAACAGAATATCGAGATCACAAAGGTAGAAAACAAAACAAATGGAATAGTGGTCCTTAACTGCAATTATGCTTTCGACAGGAATAAATTGGTTCAATATAGTAGGTGATAAGTATGAAGCAATTATACCAAAACTGTACAGACCTAGATTTAAAATAAATAGACTAAAACACATAAAAGACTTGGATTGTGAGAAATTACGACTAATTATAGATTACAATAACATAAATGTAACCTAAGACGGCTTCTATTTAAAAGTGATATTAAAGATCTATACTAAGAAATATAAGGATACGACGCTAATAGTCAAATTAGATCCTCATACATACCAGGACGTTAAAAATAACAAAAAAGGTAAACTTAAAATAATGTGGAGTAGTGCTAATATAAATGATCACATTCATGTAAGACGGTGTATTGGATGTGGTGGTTTTAATCACAATTCAAAAGGCTCTACTGAGGGAAACGTATGCAATACGTGCGAAGGGAAGCACAAAGAGGAAGAATCTAATTCAGAAGTAATAATATGCAATAATTGTGACAAGGTGGTCAGTGAGCATGAAGGGCTGAATATTGAAACAAATCATAAATATCAGATACAAGATTTCCATCTTATCAGAGAATATACAACATGTTGAAAAATAAGGTGCTTAAATAACCAATAAATTTTCAGTTTGTTTCGGTTTAACAAGGGTTAATATATTCTATTTCAATATACAAAATCTGCTTGCACATTTAGATGAATTAAAACAGTTAGCAACACACAGAAACCTAGCATAATGGTATACCCAGAAACACACGTTACAGAAACCTTCGTGGATTATAAACTGAACATAAACCGATACTCAATAGCCAGGATTGATTCATCAAGTTGACACACAGGTGGACTGGTGATATATACCAGGGATGATACCAAAAACAAGTTAGCGAAATAAAAATAATGGACAAATATCTTAGGTATGGTCAAATTGAGCAATAAATACAAAGAATTAAATATGTTCTAGGGGGTTTATATCACTCCCCTAGTGCGAGTGATGCCATCTTCATAAAAGAAATAGAAGACATATTAGAGGACATAATCGATACACAAAAGAGATTTATCTTTATTGCAGATTTCAATATATAATGGAATGATGACTCCTTTTACTCAAATAAACTAAAACAAATGGTACTAGATATGGGTCTAAAGCAATTGGTAACGGAAGCAACTCTCTTCCAAGGGCCAGTACAAAATATAATCGATCTAGTGATAACAAATCAAGACTTAAGTTGTAAAGTGTTAAATGCGCATATGATATTGGATCATAATCCAATAAGTGTTAATTTAAAAGCTAGTAGACTCACTAATAACCTACAAATATTAAGTATCGGTAAAATTAATTTTGAAACATTAAATAGCACCTTAAACCAGAAAATTGGAATACTTTATATAAGGAAAAGGATATAGATATAAATATGTATGTACTTTACGATAAAATATTTCAGCAACTAGGTACAATAGCGCCACAAAAAATAGTGCCAATAAATGAAAACAGAGATCCATGGTATACAGCCAAAATAAAAGAAATAGGCCAACGAAGAAACAATGTAAATTTTCCAAAAATGTTGACACCGAACGAGAGTATAAACAATTAAGGAATCATTATGTAAACATAATACGAAGAAGAAAAAGGTTGTTCAAATTGATGAAAATAGAAATGGTTCAAAGGCAATGTGGAAAACTCTAAAAACATTAATTGGACATAAGAAAACAAATAAAATCAACGAGATAGAAATTGACAACAATATTATACAGGAAGAACAGCAAATTTCAGAACAATTAAATGAGTACTTCATCAATAATATAAACAATATAAATGATACAATAGCCAAGGCAGAAAAAAATTAGAAAATAAGACACCAGGAGCAGCATATGTTGGAAAATTTGGGAAAACAGAATTACAAAGATTAGTGCAGAAGAATTATAAAAGATTATATCAAACCTGAAAACTACAATCTTAATAAAAAAATCTTTGAAACACTGAGAGGTCCATTATTAAATATTATAAACACATCACTGATCGAAGGTAAACTACCAGATTCCATTAAAAATATCCCCTATGGTACCTATCCAGAAAGTAAATTCCACAATAGATATGTTGGAAATGGTAGTGAACAATCAAATTAGAACATACATATATAGAGGAAAATAACATATTAATTCCACAACAAGCAGGTTTCAGAGAAAAACAGAACTGTGAAACAGCCATACAAATAATATAAAAGGAATGGAAATACAGCATTGATACAGCAAAGAGTGCCATTGCGGCGTTCGTGGATAGAGCTTTTGAGACAGTCGAACGTGGTATGCTTATTGAAAAATTAAAAAAGTACGGCTTAAAAGAAAAATAAACCTCAAGACATCAAACCCAAAAGAAGTTAAATTCGGTGTGCCCGAGGGAAGTGTATTAGGACCATTGTTATTTATATTATATATCAATGATATTATGAGGACAATGTAAAATGCAGTTATTTGCGGATGACACATTAATATATCTCTCCGCTAAACATATACGCTAAAGGGTGGAAATTAAAAAAAAATACATGGTCTTCACAAATAGGGAACAACGTAAAAATATCACTCAGTTGGACCTGAATGTGTTCATAGGGGGAAGAAATATGTCCAGTCACCAAAATGAAATATATGAGGATAACCATAGATCAGTCGTTAACATTTCGAGAACATGCCTTAATTTTAAATAACTTCACATTCCCACTATCCTGTACTTTTTGAGGAAGCCCGTTGAAGAGTCTGATGCGCCTGTAGAAAATGGAATTCATGGTTACTGCTTTATTTCTCACTTCCAGATAAAAGTTGAGTCAACAAAATTTCCAAAAAGATAGGGTTACTAAATCGAATAAGCAAATTTATAACACGTGCAACATAACTACAAGTAGTCAAAAGAATAGTACAACCACATTACCAATAGTGTTCAACCATTTTATAGAGGATGTGCAAGGAAAATTTAAACCGCCTACAAAACTTGCAAAATAGAGCCACGATATACCCTGGGCTGCAGTCGATATACCCGAATAGAAGATATGTTGAATACCTTGGAATAGATGCGTCTAGATGATCAGGTGAAGTTGGACGTACTGGTCTTTATGTAGAAGAACATTTACATGTAAAGGACAAAGTGTCCATATGGTGGCATATGTGCGCTCACATAATACACGTCACAGGCACAACTTTTATCTGGCAGTGAGAAATAAAGCAGCAACTATGAATTTCATATTCTACAGTCGCATCAGACTCTTCAATGAACTTCCTCAAGAAGTACAGGATAGTGGGAATGTGAAGTTATTTAATATTAAGGCCAAGAAATCTCTAAAAAAATGTGCTAAATTTGTAGACAAAGTTATTAATAATCATTCGTATTAGTTTTAAGTATAAAGTAAGATAGGAAGTTAGTGTAGGTATTGTAATTTTACAATATCTGTAGGTATAAGTTAAAATATTTGGCACATACATATAAGACTGATATATTTAAGTAGAATTAGGCATACAAGACTGGAGTATGTGAAGTACCTATGTAGGTAAAACATGTATATAGCAGTTTTGCTAATAAACGTTATTATTATTAGATATGCGGGTTTGTTTCAAGTGGTTATTCTATTATTGGGGAGTAGTTAGGTGACCATATTGAGACTACGTGGGATTGGATTTAGTGATGTTAGCAATTAAACGTGCGACTCTCTCCCATTTAATCGATAACATCACTAAATACAATCACTCGTAGCCTGAATATGGTCACCTAAATACACCCCAATAATAGAATGACCACTTCAAACGAACCCACATATATCAATAGTCTGGGTCTCTGAGAGGGTTGAAACTATAGTCATAATAACAATTGTACTATACGTGGCAAATCGCGAAGTAAAATATACTTCCAATTGATATTTCATTGCTTAAATTTTAATACAAACTTAGACAATTAATTAATTAGATCTCAAAATCATCATATGCTTTCTCGTGACTTTGCTTATGTTGGTCATGAGAATTTTTTTGTGTTATAGTTTGAAACATTAGGACTTTGAAAACTCATTTAAGGACTCATTTAAGGAAGTTATACAGACATTATGTTACATAAGTTACTGAATTTTATGTAGTTTTCACGTTAAGAAAGTATTAATTTCATTGATATCAATTCTAACGATTGTTGTTATAATACGTTAAACTCTAAAATTATCATGTTTAACAACGATCATTTTTGGATTGGCCAAACTTAAAACAGTTACCGGAAATTAATCAAACGTCTACTCAGCAAACCTCCTCTCAACATTGAATATAATTTATAACAATTATACATACTCGAATACTACTAATTTAAAAAAATTTTAGTTCCCAATGAAATGTCAATTCTAATAAAGGAACACTTTAATAGATGGTATTCATTAAAAATGTACTTTGCGTCAATAACTTTAGTGGATATACCAATATCGGTAAGTAGTATTATATATTTTTATATTAAATACTGTGAATACATATAGCTCATTTTTTTACATAAATGTATAAGTTATTTGGTATTAAAAGTCACTCTACCTTTTTTTTTTTAATCGAAAAGATTGAGTTAGTAAATATTTTATCTAGTCGTTGCAAGATATTTGCAAGTCATAAACCTTGCAAGTATTTTGGAGCCTTACATCTAATTAGTAAAAATATAGATATGTAATTAGTCAATCAAACAAATAACCTTTATTGGCATAATTCATACACACATATAACAGAACCAAATTATATTACAAAAAAAATCTCAACAATCTATTTTATCTACCATAGAACATACGAAATAAACCAATCGAAATCTTATTACCTCTTCCTTTTTCATTTCTCCCCGCCTAGAAGGAATGAGAAATCTCTTTAAACATGTTCATTCCTTTATCCCCTTATCCCTCCCCTCTCTCTCTTCTTTCCTCAACAATCCCCTCCATCACTCCAATACCCTTCTCTCTTCATCTCACACTCACCCCTACATTCCCACTTAACCTTCTTTCTTCCTTTATCATCCTCTCTTAAAAGGAACACGTAATATTTCCCTTTATTTAATCTCTTTAACGCCCTTCCCTCTTCCTTGTCCCCTCAATAATTCTTTCCATTATCTCTATACCCTTTTTTCCTCCTCCCAACCATACTCTTACATTATGTGCCAAACACCTTTCTTCATCATTCCCAATGCTCCCAGCTTTTCTCATCTCTTCTATCATCCCATCTCTTTCCGCATCCTTTCCTCATTTATCATCAAAATTCTTGATCACATCCTACGTTGTCAAATTACCATAAAAATACAATATTGTAGAATGAGGTGTATGTTATAAATATTTTACAATTATTTAGGATCAATTTATTGTAATTTTGTTAACTAATTGTTCTGTATGAAAAAATTAGTAAAAAAGTATCTGCACTAAATATACTTAGACATGTACTTCTTAAAAATAGAAAAAGACTTGTGTATAATACAATAATTGGGCCTCATTTTTGCTACTGTAATACCTTATGGCTTTCAACATCAGAAAAACTGCTGGATTGTATCAAAGTGTAGTAAAACGATATAAAATAATAAATATAAATAGGGTTGAACATAAAAGAGTACACGAAAGGCTAAATGAGTTCAATACAGTGCGACATATTATCAGTGCGAGATCAAATTTATATAGACTCAATGACTTTTATGTATATGTTAGAAAATAAGCTGATACTAGATAGTCTAGAATTTATGACAAGAAACAACGAAATACGCAACCATATCACAAGAGCATTAAAAAAATATTTTTTAATCCATGAAAATAATCATAAAACAGCAAACTCTATTTTATTTAAGGCATTATGTGCAGTACAATTGTCAATTAACAAAGCTATGTTTCTTTCTTTTTTTTTTGACTATTAAGTTGTCTAAAAATTTCTACCATCAATGTTCTATTATTATTAGTAGTGTAATTAACTTAAACATAAATATCACATTAGTAAGTACTATTAAAAGTTACATAGTCTTAATATAAAATCAGGATCTGCTCTGAATGAAACCATACTGGCTCTGGCGCGGCGCCCTCTCGCGCCTGTCAGGAAAACTGATGGTGGGGGAAGGTCTTACGAACCCTTAGCAACGACAGGCAATAAACCGCACTTTGCATCGAGCGGTGTTACGAGGCAGGTCGCTTGTCGCGTGAGACGCTGTTTAGGTATATTGTCACAAAGAAAATGCCTCGGTTGATCGAGCAACGGTACGCAATTAAATTTTGTGTCAGGCTCGAGAAATCTGCGACGGAGACTCTGGAAATGTTGAGAACAGCACACGGGGATGAATGCATGACAAGATTCCAGGTTTTTGTCTAACATAAGGCCTTTAAGGAAGAAAGAGAGAACGTTGAGGATGAAGAAAAAGGACAACAGCCAACAACAACCAAAACGGAAGATAATGTTGAAAGCGTGAGAACTCTCGATCGACGTTTGAGTGTGCGATTAATAACCGATGCGCTAAATTTGTCAAAAACGCACCTTATAATGCGGAAAATTTGCGTCAAGCTAGTGCCCAAAATCCGCACCCACGCCAACAAGGAAGCTGGACTGACGATTGCGCAAGATCTGTTGAAGCGTGTGGAAGCTGACCCAAATTTCTTACAGAATGTCATCACTGGGGACGAAACTTGAGTTTTTCTGTATGACCCGGAGAGCAAACGGCAGATCGCAGAATGGCACACGCCGCAGTCTCCTCATCAAAGAAAGGCATGGATTACCAAGTCGGAAATCAAAACAATTCTCATTGTTTTTCACGACGCCCAAGGAGTCGCCCACAAGGAGTTGGTCCCAACAGAAACAACGATCAACTCCACTTTTTACGTCGAAGTCCTCGAAAGACTTTTCAAACGCGTTGCGAGCGATCGTCCAGACATCGCCAATAACTAGACCCTGCCAATAACTGACTTTTTGACCAAAAAAAAAGGTCACTACACTTCCACAACCTCCCTACAACCCTGATGTGTCCCCTTATGGGTTTTTCGTATTGCCCTTGCTCAAGAAGGACCTCAAAGGACGCCGATGTGACAAGGTCCCTGAACAGCAGAGAATCATTGATTGCAATATTCAAAAGCCGCTTTTGTCGGAAGCATTTAAATACTGGAGCATCAATTTCTTCATTCATGGCATTTTATGTACGTTTTTTTTGCAGATTTATATTATTGGAATTTCCAGCTGCTCCTATATGAATTTGCATTCTTTCTATTTTTGAAAAACTAACAATTGTTGACTGAGGTAATCCGATTGACTGTGTTGGGTATTTGAAACCAAGTTTGTCTCTGGTTACTAGGCGATTTTGTACAGTACACTACTATAATACTCGTAGATGTTTCACCCCCAATTAATTTTTCTATATCACAATAATATGTGTATCGTACTAGAGGAAGTTACTATTATATGAGATATCGTTATATCGATAAGAGTTTGTCATTGGTTTTATAGAAGATCCGCAGGGGACTTTAAAATACATCATAGTTTAGGGAGTTATCGCTCTTGTGAGATTGTACTGTATTACTAATTTATACCAATATAGGCAATAATATCTAGATTCTTCCCATTTGGTTTATTTTCAATTAGATAGATAGATATTTATTTACGGGAAACCCCCTTTAAATACAAAAATATAATACAAATGTAACTTAAACTTATA
>WYDF02092676.1:0-10844 GCA_009867245.2 Adranes taylori | reverse complement strand
AAATATACGTTAGTGAGGGGAAAAGAGGGGAAATATTTGATAATTTTAATGGTGGCCTGGGCACCATACCTCTTAAATAAGAATTTTATTGTTTATTTAAAAGGGATTTAGATTCTTAGAAAAGTATGTTGAAGAATTTTATTGTTCATTTAAAAGGGATAAAGGTACTTACCTGAGAAAATTGTGTGAAGATTGTACTTTTGTAATTGGTGATGTAGATATATACCCGCATCTCTATACTTCAACTTCAGGTCGATCAATATAATATCAATAGCCGAGACAACCGGAATAACAATTCGTATTTATTCGTTCGTCCGCCATCATGGAAATGAACGCACGATAGCAAAACATGTTCATTTTAGTAATTAAGCAATTAGCGTAAGATCATGTAGCATAGAGTTACGTATATAATATAAAACGCGGCAGCCATATTAAACTTGGATGATGTTGCAATATAGTTAATTTAAATGTTATAAACATTAATAAAAGTATAAACCATTATCGTTAATCTTGCATAATGAGTTTAATAAGTATTGTGTAATTAATAAGAGAGAATTTTAAAACGATTCGCTTAGACTTTGCAATCGTAAATGTATTAATCATAAAAGAAAATTAATATTATTAATGTAACTAAATACATTGTTTTATCTTGGCAAATTATAAAACGTATTTAAGTATCATTTATATAATGTTGTAAGAAAATAAAATAAGTAAAACAAAATCCAAAATCTTTAATTTGTAAAATAATTTAAAAAATAAATAATATTTTTTTTTTTAAAGAAGGTCCACTGGCGAAGACCTTAATTATATTGATATTATAAACCGTAAAAACTATAAAAACCATTAAAAACTGTAAAATGTTACCTGTATTCTGCTATGGTTATATTAAAACAATTTTAAATAAAATTGTTATACATTGAAAGAGGATTAAAGGATTATCCTAGTGCTATGCAGGAACTCACATATTTCATAACAAAACTTATAATAGTTTTGACTTACTAACGTAACGGCCGATGGCGATTTGGCCCAACGTCCTAACGGCGACGCCAAGGTATCCTAGACCCGACTACTTTACTATGAAGGTAACTTTAACAATTTTGATTTGTTATTTGACTTCAATATGTCAAGGGATGAAAAAGATAAATGCTTTGAAAATTAAAAAAAATATTACACTCGGGTGATATTAACGGTGAAGATCTAAAAGCCGAGTATATTTACTTTCTTTCTTTGGCGAAAGAAGTATTTTTAAATTCCAAGCGAAACGTTACAATGTATATTGAAAAATGAATTAAAGTGTACTTTTCCCAATTTGAAAACATTATTGAGAATATTTCTTTAGTTCCAATAAGTACTGCTTCTAGTAACGATCACTTTTCGTTTTGAAACGTGTTAATAATTATGTTAGAAATACTATTAATGAAGAAAGACTGCCTTCTTTGGCTTTAAATAACATTGAAGCTTCAATATTGGAAAGTATAATAGACTGTGAGAAAATGATAAATATATTTGCTCAAAAAAAGGCCAAATACGTATTTCTCTAAAACAAATGTTTGTTCCACAAATGACAGAAATATCTTTACTTTATGGGACATATCTTTACGTGGGAACTACTTACATGAGAAATATCTTTACGTTGTGTTTTTTTTGTTTTTAATAAACAATATTGAGGTTACACTTTTTTTTTTATTTTAACCTGAAACATATTCAGGTTAAGTATAATTTCATTAGTGCCTAGGGCCCCAAATGTCTTAATCCGCTACAATTTGTATTATGTAGCATGTGCCGTGTAGTGATGACTTCTTCGTTTATGAGATATTTCATTTGGGGCCTCATCATGATGAAATGAAGGAGTTACTCCTTTTTCAAATATGAGGAAATTCATATTTGAGAGGAGTTTCTCTTTATTAAAATATGAAGGCTTTCATTATATGTGAAGAGTTACTCTTTTTTTTCCATATGAACCGATTCATTATTTGTAACAATGTACTCGTAGGCGATGATGATGTTTGGGTATTACGTATCTACGGGGAAGTCTGTTTTATTTTAATATGGGATTGTCGAGTCACACATTTATAATCAGTGTGCGCAACGAGCAAACAAATAAGCGATATACAGGGTACGTCCTGAATGAAACCAGAGTGGCAGTTTGATTCGAGCGGTGTTACGAAGCAGGTCGCTTATTGTGTGAAACGTTGTGTAGACGTATTGTTACAAAACAAAATGCCTTTGTTGATCGAGCAAAGGTACGCAATTAAATTTTGTGTCAGGCTCGGGAATCTAGGACGGGGACTCTGGAAATGTAGAGAACAGCGTACGGGGATGAATGCATGACAAGATCCCAGGTTTTTGTTCAACATAAGACTTTTAAGGAGAGAAGAGGATGAAGAAAAAGGTCTGAGTGTGCGATTAACTGCCGATGAGCTAAGTTTTCCAAAAAGCAAGTTCACGAGATTACGAGGGACCACCTTGGAATGCGGAACATTTTCCTCACCCAATATCCTCAAACCGACGCCAACAAGGAAGCCAGACTGATGATTGGGCAAGATCTGTTGAAGCGTGTGGAAGCTGACCCAAATTTCTTACAGAATGTCATCCTTGGGTCGAAAGTTGGGTTCTCCAGTATGACCCGGAGAGCAAATGGCAGGCCGCAGAATGGCACACGCCGCAGTCTCCTCGTCAAGAAAAGGCACGGATGACCAAATAGAAAATCAAAACAAAGCTCATTGTTTTTCACGACGCCAAAGGAGTTTGTCCCAGCAAACTCCTCAAAAGACTTTGCAAACGCGTCGCCCGCGCTTGCTCAGACAGCGCCAACAACTGGAACTTGCACCACAACAACGCGGCCAGTTGTTGTGGTGCAACAACGCGCCCAGTCACACGGAGAAGATTATGCAGGAATGTTTGACCAAAAAAAACACGCTTGTCACTACGCTTCCACAACCTCCTTACAGCCCTGATGAGTGCCCTTGTGATTTTTTCGTGTCCCCCCTGCTCAAGAAGGACCTCAAAGGACGCCGATTCGTCTCCATCGAAGCTGTTTAAGCCGCTGTGCCAAGAACCCTGAACAGCATTTCGGAAAAGAAGTTCCAGGACGCATATCTTCAATGGCAGAAACGCTGAATGCGATGTACTTTGCAATAGTTTTAATAAATCGAGTTCTACAGCTTTAGTCTGGTTTAATTCAGGACAGACTCTGTATATCACACCACGTACTAAATACTCAAAGAGTGTGTTCTATTTCTCCTCACCTCATATGAATTACCTCTTTTGAGACCTTATAAATAAAAGATTCAAAAGAAAGTTACTGTCTGAATTTCATTTTCAATTGATGTGTTACCAATCACTAGATCAAACAATGTTGTTACATTGTGCAGGTGCACTGGCATTATTTTTAACGAGTAAGCTCTTATAATAGATCAATCATGAGCTCCGCTTTTGAAAGAAACGAGAAAATCCACCAGTAAGTCCCTCTTTTGAAAATAGAGGAACTCTTCATAAATAATGATTGGCTTTGTATTTGAATAAACTCCTTTATTTCATAATAATCTCCTATATTTCATAATAATGAGGCTTCAAATGAGGGATCCATTACTAAGAGTATTTTCTCATGTTGGTTGACGCTTATCTGTAGTATGACAGTATTAGGGTGCAATATCGTGATATGATTATCCACATATCTAATGTCTACAACAATTTTATATTATTAGATATTACGGGGCCAATTCAACGATATTCAAAAAAGAAATTATCCACATAGCTTATCCATATAGATTATCCACATTTAGTTAGTATGAAAGACTTGATGCATCTTTTCGCTGGTTGGAATAGCATCCATTAGTCAGAAGATTTAACCATTTGTGTGTAAGAATAATCCTCATCTAGAAGACACACAAGTATATATCTTACTAGAAATACTGTGGATAAGAATAAATCCACAGTATTTCTAGTAAGATATATTCTCGTATGTTTTGAAAGGAATGAAATTGAGGGGATTATTGTTGGAATAATGTATTTGCAAAATTAGCGAAATATGAAGGAAAAGTAATGGAATATGAATATGATAGAATTGTAAAGATTGTGTACTGGAAAAATTTGAATGATGGAAGAAAAAGGACGAAAGTCATGAAAAGGGTAGGGGCAGAAAGAGAGCATACGAAGGAATAGGGTCGAGAAAAGATGGTTGGAGAAAATGTGTGATGAAATTGAGGTTGACATGAGAATGAATGACATAGAGATGCAAGAAAGATCAGTGAGGTTCAGGAATAGTAGATACAATAAGAGATATGAACACGGAGGAGATACCTAGGTACATGGAAACTGATGACAAATTGAGAAAAAAAGAATGAATGCTAGGTTTAGGTTTCGTAGTGAGGAGAGGGGAAATAGATTTTGGATGAAAATGGAAGAGAGGGTGTGTCGGATATGTGTTGTATGTTGTCCGATATGTATTGGGCAAATAAATGTACTGGATTTAAATGGAATGAGGAAGAGTGGATATTAGTAAAACATGTAGGTTTTTGTTTAGGAGAAGATATAGAGGTAAGATGCATCATGGGGAAAATAATAAATGTGATAAAAAGGTACGAGTTATGAGGAAGGAGATATAGAGGAATGGAAGGTGGATGTAGTGCTCCCTGGTCCTCTGATATCCTATTCAGGTAAGAAGGGAGGGAAGAGATAGACAAAAAGGTTGGTAGGGGAAAACAGAAAAAGGGGTTATTGTTGGTGTTTTCTTATTTTTTTTATATATATTTTCTTTTTCTTTAGTATATGAATTATGTTTTATGGATTATATATTTTGATTTATAGTTGTATGAGTTCTGTAAATATTATGTATGAATATTATGCCAAAAATATATAATATAAAGGCAGTATGGATCGTTGAAATTAGAACACATCAAACTTGAAGTCATTTTATCATTTTGTACCTGATTTCAATCCAAAACAGACGGCAAACAACAAAAAAATGGTGACACTTTACATAGTAGTTTTTTCTATCTTTATTACATTGACCCCAAAAAGTTAACCAACATACGATTTTTAGGTATTTGTTTAATTTTAACATTAACTAATTAATATTTATATTGTTTTTCATGAATAAGTATTATCAACATTGTACAGCTTAAATGCCAGAACTATGTGGAATTTTACATATATTCTAATAACGATATTTTTTTTATCAAAGAAACTACGGAAGTGTGTTTTCAATTAGTAATGCGTCTAATTGTATTCTGATAATTTATGCAAATTGAGTTATTTATTTTTGGAAATTCGATAAAAATATATGGATTTGTAGGAAATAATTTTGTCGTTATCAGTTTTAAACAGGAAGTAAAATATATTTTATTTTTGAATATAAATCTTTACACATAAAAATATAGATTTGATGTCAAACATTAGGAATACTATATAATATACACACATGAATAAAATATTATACATGTGTTATTGACAATTTAGAAAGGAATCATTTGAAGGGTATGGGGAAAAATTATTGGTTCTATAACTTCTTTTACGAACTTATTAAGATTCACATGTTTTTTCTTTAATCACGTGATTCACATCATCTTACGAGTTTTCTGCAGCTTGCATAATGTATATTTTTTACGCAAAATAATCAAATAATAATCAAAATGATTAGTTTTGGTTTTGAATTTATAAACTTTATTAACATAGATTTAATAAGTGCTATTGCTACCCACTCGGACGCCACTGACCTATAATGGAATGTGTGTTTTTCAAAGGGCATTGCCTACGTATTGTGACCTGCTTCACAGCAAATAATCTTAGCATGGGTGGTGACTGGGGGTGCTCAAAGGTAGAGCTGAAATAATTATTTAATATTTAAAATAAAAGTCATGGTACAACGCGAAATAAATAATTAACGACAATTTAAAAGGAGTTAGATTTAAATAAAGTAATTGTTTGGATTACGTACTAACATAGTTATAATTAAATAAATTGAAAGGTGACAAATACAAGTTTAATTTGAGTAACATAATAACCCTTCCAAGTTTAAATAACTATTACGTTTCCGTAAAAATAATATTGTTATAAACAATGGTTTTTGAATAATGAAATTAGTTATAAGTTCACCATCTTATTAAATTAATACATATTCAACCCCTATAGCATATAATTTAAAGTTAATAAAAAATATTTAAACTTACATTCTTGTATCAATTGTTATCGAAGACATTTTCATGAAGAGCGTTGCGCACAAAACTGAGCTAAGTTTTATTTTTAATTCTGGCTTGCAAATGTGGGGTATTTCCTTACATATGCAAAAACCGCGCTTTTCCCTTATATGTATGTTCCGTTAGTGAGTTACGCTAGACATTCCAATATCCTGAATCAAAGTATCTAGCTGAAAAACTTCTAATGTAATTGCTTTCTATAAGTGAGTTTACGATATAAGGTTGCAATCGATATTTCAATTTCTTTGTTTTTTCACATTGCTTTGAAAATTACGCA
This sequence comes from Adranes taylori, assembly GCA_009867245.2. Lineage (NCBI taxonomy): Eukaryota > Metazoa > Arthropoda > Insecta > Coleoptera > Staphylinidae > Adranes > Adranes taylori. The sequence continues at coordinate 4,370 of WYDF02092676.1, read as the reverse complement.
GTTCACAACTAACTGAATTTGCATTATTTTATATTTTATATTCTCTATTTTATATTACGTGACACTTTCCTCCCCCACGGATAAATTGACTTCCCGTCATTTGCCATTGGCTTGATACAAAAATGTAAGATTATTCTGAATTTATACATACAAAAAAACTTTTAATATTTTTTGTTGATCATTGTACAATGGATATTTGATATAGCTTTTGCTTTACAATTTTAAATGAATTTTTCTTTTGTAAGTCCTTATCCAATGAATACTTGATATAGCTTTTGCTTTACAATTTTAAATTGAATTTTACTTTTGTAAGTCCTTATACAATGAATACTTGATGTAGCTTATATATATATAATAAATAATTATAATAAATAAATATATATATATATATAGCTTTTATTTATACAATTCATATTATTCATTCTGAATGAAGGTAATTAAGTATCTGTTGATAACTCTTATTGTAAACTTTATACATAGTTATAAAATTATCAGACGTAAATATCTGGCATCTAAATATAACGAGTGACTTAACAAGACAAGAATTGTTAAGTCCATAACAAGAATTATTTTATTATTTGATTGTTGAAACTACATTTTGATTTGCCTGACGAATTGTCAGTTTAATTCCTTTTTAACATTTGATCTTTGTTAGAAGTTTTTTCCAAAGCTATAACATAATCAAATAATGTAACAACAGTTTTATTTATGGTGTCAATTTGAACACCGGGTATATAATATAAGAAAATGCTTAAATTTCTATGATTCGTGTAGCGTTATACTTGATTATTTTAGTTAATCTGAATCACAATTTTTTCGAAGTGTCAATTAATTTGTTGAGAATGCTTGAAGAGGATATGCAATATTCAGTCTCGTCGCGACAGCTTTAATACAGGGCTAGTGATCCCTGCATTACGCTTGACTCATTTCCACTATAAGTACGCTTTAAATCATGTATCTGTATTGAAACAAATGACGCACAAAATCATTTAATAAAGGTTAATTTGAGACTGATTATTTTGGTTCCACATCGCTTTAAGTAATATTGCTACCCTGTCGGCGGTAGTGATGCATAAATCACTATCTGTAATTGAAAGATCATTCTATATCCATTGTACTAAATTGAAGGTGGCATTTTGTGCGTTTGTCCGCTAAAAAAGAATCTAGAGAAAAAAAAAATAGAAATGGAAAGTAAAAACAATACTCAGTGCAAAAGGAAATTATATAAGGGAAGAATAATACAGGGTGCGGCAGAAATAACTCCTATATTTCAAAGGGGGATTGAAAAAAAAATGGTACGAGGTGTCACCAAAAACTGTTTATTTCCCAAATGTAGATATAAAAAAGTTTTTTTAGTTCAAGTTTTAAAAATTATATCGTCCAAATTGTGGCCTTGACGTCCGATACACATTTGGAGCCGTTCCTGGAGGTTCTCCATCACTCTCCCTAACATGTCGGGCGAAATTCCTTCAATTTCTTCTTGAATGGTCTCCTTTAGTTGGTCCAAGGTCCGTGGACGATATTTGAAAACCTCGGCTTTGAGGTATCCCCACAAAAAAAAATCACAGGAGCTTAAATCAGGCGAGCGCGGTGACCACGAAACTGCCTCGCGTAATGAGATCTCTCGACCCGGGAACATCTCCTGCACAATTTCACGCGGATGACGTGCTGTATGTCGCTCCATCCTGTTGGAACCAGAAGTCCTCTAGGTTGTGTTCTTCCCTATACTCTTTCGGGCTTAGAAAATTCTCCAACATGGCTTCAATCGCTTATCCATCATAAGATCTATTCACGTTATAAATTAATATTATAAATAAATTTGGGTATATTATTAAGATTGAGTTTATTTTGAATTTTTCCTTACCATATATTTTATCCTTCTCCTATACAAGGTGTTTTTTTTTTGAGTAATAATTGAAATGAATGTAATCATTTGTGTCTGAAAAAATGTTGGTAACAACAAAACTTGTTTTTAAGTTACATATCTTGATGAATAATACATCTGTCTAAGATATATAGAAATTGTTTGTTCTATGAAATCCTGACCCCGCTTAGTTTAGTGGTCTGAACACCTAACTGGCAAACGGGAGGCTCGAGTTTGATGTCCGAATGGGATAATTTTGTTAACGATATAAATGATTATATTAATTTCAATCATTATAATACATAATTATACGCGGAGTAGACTCATTCATTTTGTTATTGTCAAACCACTTAGCAAACAATACACCACTTTCTTTGTCCAAAATTGAACAATACTGGTTTCTTTTATAATTTTTCATAATTATTTGTTTTTGTGGCAAGGGACAATCTTTAGGAAGACGATTTTCTTTATTGTACCGGTTGCTCCGTATACATTTTCACTTATCGGGAATTTCACCCAAAATTGTTAAGAATTTGATATTATTAAAGCAGGATCGTGATTATGCTACTGACCGCTATAGTGCTTTATTTATTTTATTCTGTTTGTGACATAAAATGCTCATTCATGAGCTCTCAGGGTTGGGTAAGGAAAAGTCGCAAATTCATATTATGTTTATTATAAGTACACCAATGTATCTAGACAATGTATCTAGACATGTACGTATAGGCAATAACGGAGTGATAAAATGAGATTTATTGTTCTTAGTATATAAATGGCATGAAGTTCACGAATCGCGATTTTTAATTAATTTACAATGTGTCGATTCTGTTTATAATTAAAAATTTGGTAAGATGATTCCATTAACAAAAATAGCAAGTAAAAATAGTGAGGTAAAGATAATTTGATTTCTGTTATTATTTTTTCTTCTGATTGTTCGTGACTTCTCTTCTTACGCAGCAGTGGTGTAGGCGGACGTCGACAGAATTAAATGGCTGAGTGATGGAAGGTAATATTAGATATTGTAGGTTTTTTCAGCTAGTTAGCATGACGAAAGTATGAAATATGTAGTAGGTGATGTTAGTTGAACGGAGGAACACATGAGAAACGTTGTATGAGGAATGTTGCATTATTATTGACAATATGGAGTGATTTTTTGACGGAGTTGGAAGTGGTCCGTTTGAGGATTTTATTCGCTGTCGTCGAAGTAGCAGCGGGAGTGAAGATCTTTACGTGTCACAGGGTACAACCACTCCTTGCTTCGTTTGGAAGGTAATGGCACATCGCCTGGAGCTGTGGGCGGAATTGTTGTACCGAGGGGAGTGGGGGGGGGGGGGGGATGCTGACTTTTTTTTTTGCTTCAGGGGGGTGGGTGGGGTAGATGCATCTATGGGATCCGGGGGGTCCGCGGCCAACGGAGGTGGTGCGGGCTCTCGGGGGGCTCCTTGGGTTGGGGAGATTGGTGATTGGTTTCTCTCTTCCTCTGACGTTGACCTCCTCGTTTTCGCATTGAAGGCGTAGGTGACAAGGAAGGGTTATGAAATATTGATTTGACTGCGAGATATGAATGATGACAAGAGAACGAACGATTTGGCAGAAAATAATAATGTAATATCTTGACCATGTTAATATCTTGTATGCTTGACCACATATTTATAAAATTGCTTTCTGACTTAGATCATTTAAATTTAAATAAATTAAATAATCGAATCGCTGCTAGCGCTACTGCCGTCGAGCAAATCAGATTCAAGACCGTGATTTTGTTCAGAGTACAAGAAAATAGGTTTGGTCACTTAATAGAATTATGATAGTTGAACCATGCGAAATTACTCACTCGATGACAATACCACAAGACCCAAAATGCGTCTGGGGAATGATGGATTGCGTGGTTCTTTTATACGCAATTAGCTGGCAAGAACGTTTTTGGCGTGTCGCCAATGGACTCTGAGACTTTGTGCAGATGGGCGTGACTTACAGGAAACTTCGGAAGTTTAGAACTCCGACCAATAGAAAAATTTCTTTGATCCGTTGAGAGTTTTAAGGATCAATGTTGCATTATATTCTTAACGAAAATCTACTAAAGCATAAGTTGCCACTCCTATTAGGGTAAAGAACAAGTGAAGAATTGTTAAAGCGCAATCCCCTTCATATGCAGAAACAGCTGATAAGAGAAGACTATCAATTGGTCGCAAACATAAAGGGCAAGAATCATAACGGTATACTGATAATAGGGGGGGGGGGGGGTGAAAAAATCGTTAAGTCATCAACTTTTTCAGTTAAATTCGTCATAATAGCCTTTGCGCAAAAATCAGATGTGGAAATATATACTGTCGGTGTAAAACAAACACATACACGCACATATATATATATATATATATAGATATATCTACGCGCGCCCACATATATACACACAAACACACATATACAAACACACACACACACAAGTCCCTAAAATTGAAGGCCAGGTACAATTGTGGAAATTGTCAGAATAATTGTTGAGATATTTTAT
>WYDF02092665.1:0-10844 GCA_009867245.2 Adranes taylori | reverse complement strand
GAGAATTATTTAAGTAAAGCTAGTTTTACTTAAATAATTTTAATAATTAATTCAAACGAATAATACGTACAATTAATTTATACATTTTTTTTTTACAAAGTTTAATTTACAATCAATTATCATTATCTACAAGCGGCTGGAGATTTGGGTAAAGTCATACAACTATAAAATTAAGCGCCAGACTTAATTTTATAGTTGTACATGGTCCTTCGAAACGAAATAATTGTTGAATATACTAATGGGTGTCAAAGGAGGATTCCAAATTCGTCACCCAACGTACGAATTATACATCAAACATTTAGGCACCTCACAAATACAGAGAGGAATATTCCGAATCAATGTAGAATATTCGAAATCAGAGTTGGCGCAAGATATATCGATGACAACCGCTTTGATTCAAAGATTTCAGAATTTATGTAAATCTGCACAGAACATGTCATATGATGCGCATTGCAAAGAACTTTCGCACAGAACGCATAAGGAGAATCTATTAGAGCCATAACCTAAGTTATGAATTCTGTTAGGCGAAAAAGAGAACTAGTAGGAAGAACATTACTTACACCGATATTTGGAGTTAACGATACAGTGTACCACGGAGTTAAGTATACCACGACATCGATGCCCTCAACAAAAATCAGCAACACTTGATGGAGTTGACAACCAAACAGTCTAAGCTTATGATGTCAACAATGGCAGTTATTAACGGGACAGCAAAACAAATAGCAGAAAAACTAGAGAAGTTTAGGATCCAATTAAATCAAGGTTTAAACACAACATATGAAGTGGAAAGATACCATAATACAATCAGAATGAATGAACTAAATCTTCAGATGCTTGACTCATACCTAATAGCTGACAGCATCTCAAATGATCTAAACAATCATTATAATGGTTTAGCAGAAATAAAATATAGTAATGGAAACATTTACTCATGCATCAGAAAAGGTGTATGAGAAACTAATTACAATCAACAAAGTTTTATTTTCGAATTATAGATATTGACCTATTCGACTTAACGAAAGTTACACCTGTAGCATTACAAGTTGACAATGGTTCATTTATCGCTGCTGATGTAAGCAAAAATTTATTAGCTACAAATTACAAGAAGCAACGATACTTCCAAGTATCTCAAGAAGATTTGCAAAATTGTATGAAAATAACAGACTCAAATTATATTTGTAACCCAGAAATTATTCAACGTATGGTTTCCAATCGTAATTGTATTATTGACGCGATATATAAACGACCGAATCCAAAACCTTGTCCAATCATGAAATACAAATTAAAATCCACAATATGCCAACGATTGACAATGGCGAACACATGGATGTTCGTGACACTCAAGGGTCAAGAAATCTCTGTCATACACAACGGATGATTTTAGAATTGCGATTAGAATTGACCGTTAACACAAATGGTATTATTCAGATCGATCAGGATTGTGAGATAACAACGTCAAAGTATCCGATAATACGCCAGCAACGAATATACATCCCAGATATAAGCAGTTATTCGGCATCAATTCAGATCATCAACAACATGTACGCTACGAAGTTGAAACCATTTAGTGATGAAGAAGTATTCACACCATTAGGAAACGAATTAGAAGAAATTTAAAAAGATGAAGAAGCATTGCAGCAACAAATTGAGACAATTGTATGGCATCACATCGGAAATCATCATTCATCTATACGATATGTATGGATAGCAATCTCTATAATCGTGGCTTTATTATTTATGAAGCAGGGCTGAAAAATTATGGTACGGCCACATAATAACATAAGCGAAAATCCAGAAAAAGAAACGAAATTAGAAAGAGATAAAGAGTTACATCCAGATTAAAAGTCCTAGACATATACCTATAGCATAGCTGATCCTTTAACCAATAGAGAGTTTGTTTTGCAAAAGCACATGTAGGAAACGACCAATACTACAATATCTGCTACACGTGAAAATGAAATCTATATCAGAAAAACTATATAATGATTTGAAAAATAATTCTGCTGCAATGCTACTACAAAATTAAAAAGACAGTTCTCACTTAAGCTATGTGTTAGTACTCAAACATAAACATCAGTCACAATATTAGACTAGTAGTATATTTTTGATTTCTAGTAGATCTTTAATACTACTATTAAAGATCTACTAGAAATCAAAAATATAATACTAGAGATTATAAAAACAAATTTTAAAGCAAATACTCGAAAGGAAAAAAAATTTGCTGAAAAGTGTAGAATAAATTGATTACAAAAAAGCGTCTTGAAGAGAAATCCGAAACTTTATCAAACATAGCAAGCTGCTCTTCCAAATAGATGTAATAATAATTTATGCTCAACCTGCGCAAGTGATATTTGAAATTTTATATATAAATTCAATGCATAATTTGTATGAAGTCTGTTTGTTACATATGCAATTGAGGGTTAAAGAAGAAGCAAAATGAATCTAAGCGATATCTTGATAAAGATCGAAATGTGAAAAATACTAATTTTACAGAGATTTGAGGAACAGATAAGAGTTTTGCGGTCAGCTGGATTAAATGGTGTATGCAAAGTAAGTGCAATAAGAGGTTTTAGTAAAAGAAGAGCAAGTGGGGACCGCACCGACACTTTTTTTAAAAGGCGGAACGTGTTTCGGTACTTTTTGTAGCGTTTTTGTATAGATTTTTCAGTTACCACTAGAGCTCTTTGTTTACTTAAAGCCGGTCTCAGATTAAAAAAATATATAGAAATATTTAGCAACAATGGAAGAATTTGGATTTTTATATTTATTGTATTGACAATATTTCATTCCCGTCCTGAAGGTTGTATCCAATCTTCCGTTCCGGTACTTCATATTTTAGCAAATCACCACTGAACGTAGGGGGAAGGAAATAGATGCTGATGCTAGTATATGTGAATAAAGAGTGGGAGGAGTGAGAAAGATGAGTGACGTGATGGAAAAAAGAGACAAAATATAGCTATGAAAACAATTATGGGGATTGGAATGTGGTGGTTGGAGACTTAGGAGATTTTAACATAGAAGCCTATGGGGAATGCATTGAGAGGAAGTCAATGGATAAAATAGTGAATACGGAAGGGAAGATATTTGTGGAAGGAATGGACGGAGGAGGAAAATATGATGATTAGAAATGGTAGCATGAACGGGGACTGGAATGGAGAAATTACATATAAAGTGCATGTGAGGGGGGGGGGTCAGTTGTGGACTATCTGGTGATGAACGAAATGACAGGAACATGCGTAGAATGTAAGAGAATAGCTGAGATGAGAGTAAAAGAAGACGGACATGAGAGTGAAAGAAGGGATAGGGGAGCAAAAGAAAGGAAGAAAAGAAAATCAATTTATATATAAAATGAGAAGGACACAACTTGAGTGGAAGAGAGTTTAAGGGAGGTTGATTTGGAGAGTATGAAGGCCATGGATTTAGGGAGAAGCATGATAAGGAGTAACTTGAAAGAGAAAGCAATGAGGGATGAAACAGTAAGTGCTTAATTAAACCGAATGTTTAATAATTCAATCTGACAATTAAGTCAAATGGATGCCTACCAGATTTTTTATTTATTTACGTAAAATAAGATTTTTGCTAGTTAATTTTACTGATCAATGAGCCAAAAAATTCAGAGAAGTATTAATATTTCTGGTATATATAAGATGGTTTACGTCTATACTTTTTGCTGCCCGTACAAAATTTTATTATTTACACGATCATTTTTGGTGTCTTTTACACATAACACCATGGTTATGAATCTACATGTATGCAATTTGTACATAGTTTAAATTGTAATTATTTTTCGAACGATCTTGTACAACAACTGTGGGTGTACCTATCTATTTACCTATTCCGTAGAATACAGGTAAAATACGCGATGTGACGACCGAGCACATTGTTTGAACCGACATTTCCTGCTGACAGAATAGACACATGGCTAAGTGAGTATGCGCATTTTATATCACATGCTTTTTGACTTCAAATACATATTCACAACTGACGTGCAGTAACACGTATAAATGCGTGCGCACACGCTAGCCAATTTGATCATATCTAGATTTATGAACAAGGAAAATTAAATAAAAAGTTAAGATAGAAAGGGCCCAGGTACAAAATAATAATTGATTAGAATAAAAGAATTATTAGTATAAAACAATAATAGGTTCAAGTGCTTAGGAGTAATCGTATAAAACAAGGTGCTCCTACTCCTCCAAAATAAAGATTTATTCAAAAAGCAAGAATAAAATATGTGACGCGTTTCGACAGTACAACTGTGTCATCATCAGACTAAAAGAAAATAGAAACAGAGGAAATAAGTATACAAAATTATTAACTATAATTGAACATTCGCTCGCAAACATAGAAAAGAGAAAATTCATAGAAAATTCAAACGTAAATAATAGAGCAATCGAAATGTGATATCGAAAGCTATAATTCAGCTATACGCGACTTTTAGATTTTAAAAGTTGACAAGGTTAGAGTAAGAAAATTATCCTACGAAACCATATTGATAAGGTTTAAATCCACCAAAACAAAATTAGAAAAAGAATTATTTTCGTAATACATTTTTTTTGTTATATTAATTAATTGGCTCTAAAAACATTAATAAATCTTCGTCATTAAAAAATATTAAAGTTAGACTGATTCCGCTAAACTGTTAGGTATTATTCATTGAAATGTAGTTTTTGCGAAAAATGTTATATAGGCATGACAAACAGAAAGTTTGAAGTAAGATTTAAGGAACATCTAAATGCGATTAGGTTGAATCCTATTCCGTAGAAAAAATCAAATTTTGCTGAACATATATTAAGTTTAACTCATAATTTCTCGTTAAATAATGATGCTGAAATTTTACAACTTTATCATAGTAAGTACTGAACTTCGTTTCTAGAACAAGTTCTTATAGTTAATAGTTTAAACAGAGGTAAACTCTTGAATAAACAAACGGATTTTCAGAACTTGTATTATTAAAAACAAAAATTTGGATCATGATTGACGACTAGATCTGTTACTGTATGACTCCTTTATGTCTAGTTTACTGTTTGCCGTGTTGCAGATATTACGTGTCTAATTTTAATAGTGCCATTCTTGTAATTTAAAAAGTTTGGTTGGTTAGATAAAATTTTATAATGTACTAAAACAGCCAATACGTGTTTATCGTTGTCACGGTGAAGCCACGTGTGAGATTTAAAAGCAAAATTGTTAAAATAATGTCAAAAATGGTTTAATAAATAATTAATATAACCAAAAAAATAATTACGAAAAATATTCATTTTCCAGATTAAATCTATGTGTAATGTTTGCTGGATTTTAACATTATTGATGATGTTAAAATCCAGCAAACAGTATATATTGATTTAAACTGGAAAAAGAGTTTTCATAAAGAAATTTTCTTACTCTAACCTTATCAACATTTAAAGTCTAAAAGGTACGTATAGCTGAATTATGGTTTTCTGTGTCACAGTTTGATTGCTTTATTGCTTACGTTTAAATTTTCTATGACACTTCATGTTTGTGAGCGAACGCTTGATTATATTTAATCATTTACAAATTTTCTGTTTAAATTTTCTTTTAGTCTGATGATGGCGCAGTTGTAGTATTTTATTCTTGTTTTTTCTTTTAAATAAAACACTATTCTGGAGAAGGAACACCGTTGTTTTTTTAATTAACTATTAGTATACGAAAAAGTAGTTTGGAAATATTGGCCAACTTTTAATATATTAACTTCGGTTATTCTGTTACCACATTGCCTCTAAATAAACCCGGTAGTACAGCCAGTTTTCTCCATTAACGTTATGTCGTTCCTTTTCTTTTTCTAATCCCTCTATAAAACGACAGCATCCATTTAAAACAAAATTAGAAGTAATGAAAACATATTACATTTGAACTCAAATAAGAACCCCTCGTATAACTTGTTAATGGCTTTATATTGTAAAAAGAATCTGCAATCCTTCTCTTTGTCCAAATAAAATTAATTCATTTCAGTTAAGTTCTTGCTTATTTAAACATGACAAACTATTTCATTGCGCAGAGTTCTATTAAGTAATTAATTTTTTTGTACATCCATAAACGAAAATTTCTTGAAAGGAACAAATTAAGTTGTGTAAATGAAAATATAACAACGAAAATATATAATAGGTTTATGAGTACCGAATAGAGCAGATCGCAATCGGAACGTAAAATTAGACGTTGTGCGATTTAGATTTGTACGCCGCGAGGCGTGCCGTTGCGCCAAGCTGAGAGCTACTTTCCCACTACCCCTTCAGAAATCAGCTCACGCAAAGAATTATATTAGCATAGCGTAGAAATCTGATCACCCGAACATCAGCAGACATAAAGGCATGAATACATAGATGAAATTATATGGTATACGAGGGTATATATTTATTTATATACATTTATTCAGAATCCAGCTTTGTTTCATTTCTTCGAGATCTCTACTGAGCGCGTTAATCTTATGAAATGTGTCGGTTCTGCTCTGCCCGGGCAACAAACTGTGTGAGAAAGCTTTGATATGGTATCTCATAGCTATAAAGTTTTGTGTTCTAATATTGAAATTACATTATAAAAAAAATTGAGATTTTAGTATATTATATATTCTGGCTTTCTTTGTGGTCGAGAAAATTACAGAGCTTTTTAAATGTGAATAATGAATTATAATCGTTAAGTAAGTAATAAATCGAGATATGAAAAGATAGGAGAAACCCGACTACGTACGAAAGTGGTGCCCTCATTACTGAAACAGACCAGAAAAAGATAAGGTAGAGACAGTGCATGGAGGAGCTCTTCGGAGGCAAAAGTAACGGAAGAAACGAAAGACGGACGACGTGACTGCAGAGACTGACAATGTAGGGCCTATCATCATACAGGAGGAGTGTAATCAGCTATCAAACGGCTTAAAAACAACAAGACTCCCGGGCTAGAACAGATACACGGAGAAGTTCTCAAACTATTGAACAAAATTTATACAGACGCCCAAATGGCATAGGATTGGCTGTTGTAAAGATTTATTCCGCTCCATAAAAAGGTGAACGTTACCAAATGTTCTGAACATAGAATAATCAGTCTGACGAGTCACGTCCTAGAAACCTTCCTTAATATCACCCAAACACGCATATAAACACGAAAAACTTGACGAGAAAATAAGTGACACTCAGTTCGGCTTCAGAAAGGGATTGGGTACCAGAGAGGCCCTATTCTCAGTACAAATCCTTATATAACAAGCACGTGACGTCAATGCATACATCTTCACACGCTTCATAGATTTTTAAAAGGCCTTCGATAAAATTCAGCATAACAAATTCATCTCAATTTTAAGATAATCAGGAAACGACGCCAAAGATATAGAGGTGATATCAAAAATATATCCCAACAGAAAGCCATGGTACGAGTCCAAAACATCAGAATAGTTTGATGAAAGAAAGGGAGTGCGTTAGGATTGTATATTGTCACATCTGCTTTTCAAACTGTACTCTTAGACCGTTTGGCCAACCCATGCAGTAGATATGGTATGAAGATAAACTGTAAGAAAACCCAAACGTTGATCATCAATAAGAACCACATCGACAATCGTCAGTTTACTGCTAACAACGTAATCCTCACAATGGCCAAGACAGTTACATACATGGGCTGCACTCTAAATAAAGAGTAGGACTACTCTTACTCCCGAGAATTAAGGTACAAAATCGAAAAAGCAAGAGGTACATTTACTAAAATGTAAAATATAGTATCCAATCTGTCCCTAAACATTTGTATTAGAATTAGACTTTTGAAATGTTACGTACTCTCATGGGCCTTCTTTATGTGCCTGAAGCGTGAACACTTATTGATGCATCACGTATGAGATCTGGTGCTATTGCCGAATGCTCAAGATTGAAACGAAACAGCCCTGGAACGCATCAATAGAGAAATGGAATATCTTGCAAATTTCAAACGTACAAAACTGTAATACTTCGGACTTAGCATGCGAAACGACTATGATGTATGTGTATTTCAATTCATCCTACAAGGGAAAATAGAAGGTGGAAGATCAACAGGACGGAGACGAATGTAGTAGTTGCAAAATTTACGAACATGGACCGGAATGGCTTTAACAACTTAATTCAGAATGGGAGTGAATAAAGTATCCCGATTTGTCCCGGTTTGTCCCGCGCCCCGTGACATTTTAAGCAAAGTCCCTATTTTTGGAAAGAATGCACCCAAACATTTTAAATAACTTGTTTTTGATATCACTTAATGAGTCCTTGATGTATTATTTAAACATGGGAATGTATGCCCGGAAAAAAAGCCATACCGTTTTTAGATTACTCACTAAACATAATAGGAATGGATGACAAAAAATAGGTCATCGCCTACGGCTCTACATCAAATTTTTTTAAATAAGACCCCTGCGTCAATGGTGTCCCGGTTCATCAATCTCAAAATCTGATGACCATAAATTTAGGGGAATACTCCAAATACTCGTTTTAAAGGACATTTATTCAATTAGAGATCATATTTTTCTTCTTCGTTTAATATCCCCATAACTTTTAGCTTAAAGATCATTATAAGTTTTTAGTTAAAACCACTTCTTATTTAAGCGAGTTAATTTCTTTTACGAATTGTTATTCTACACTCAATTCTACACAAAATAAAATAAGCTGCAGATTTTTCCGATTAGTATAAGTGCTTATAAAATTAGTTCAAGTGAGCAAGTTCACCTCTATGGCATCAAGCAGTGCGGCAGTATTCTTCTAGACTGGCAATATTCTTATACCCTTCCCCACACGGTCATCACCATTAGTACTGGATGCTTTTCTTTATTTTAAAGTACCAACTTTGATTAAAATCTGTTCCGTGGTTTCCGAGAAGAAACTATGCAGATTTCAAAAAAAGCGTTGAATTACTAACACTCTTAATTTTAAATAATTTCTTTAATGTCCATAATGTAGAGGGTGGTTCCAGATCAGCAAATCCTCAACTGGATTTATTGCATACCTTTGGCAAAATGCACAGCAAAAGAAAGACAAAATAATTAGCAATAAACTGCGATTAAAATTAATACAAACAAACGATAAAATATATTTTATTGATGAGGGAGGCCCTAATTTCAGTGCGATGGCGTACGATTTTGCCCACTGACTCTATTTTAGTCTTTTCGGACTGATAAAACTATTACTAGCAGCGTTAGAGCGATCTATCATAATCGGGTAATAGTTTATTTCTTTCTGCCGTACTCTCTTTTCTTCGCTAACAGAAATACTTAAGTATGTAAAAAAATCCCAAAGTTATATATTTCCATACGTAGTAAGAGTCAAACGAAAATTATTTGGGAACAAAAACCATATTTACAGGGGGTGGACAACAAATTTGGGTGAATGATTCAATGCAGAACAAACATTTAACAATAATGAAAATTATAATCTTAATATTGGAATTATTGTAATTTCGTATTAAATTGAGTAATTATTTAAAATTAGCTAATTTCGAAAATTGTAAATGATAAGGAAAATATAATAATTAGTTTAAAAATTGAGCCGGGTGGATACGTGTTTCTGGCATAGTGATGTAGCCTTTATTAACACCCTTACACACCAATATATTACACATAGCTAGTGTAATGCATTATGTCAAATGCAGTATACAGCGAATAAATAGAAATCTAACATCTTTATATATGGAAATTTACATATAATTTACGATCTAGAAGGAAATTACAATAAATTGTTTACAGAGGCATATATAGCGTACATGTGTAGTATCGGATTCGCAGTTCGATGCAATGATATATTGCGCCTATAGTTTGAAAGAGAGGGTGTTGATAAAGGCTACACCTCTATGCCAGAAAGACGTGTCCACCCCGTTTATTTTTTAAACTAATTATTATAATTTCCTTATCATTTACAATTTTCGAAATTAGCATCTACTTAATTAAAAATCTGTCTTATTGCAAATAGTAAACACTACTTACTTTTTTCATTAAATTATTTAAAAGTTTTGTGATTGTTATAAATTATTAGATTAATACTTAATGTTTGTAAATATACTTCATGTTTTTATAACTAAATGTTTATAAATAACTAGATTTCAGTCTATTCTATCCTGACTATCATTTCTGACACCCATAGTTTATTGACACCGCAATTAGATAATTATTATTCTAATTATCTTATACTATGTCCATCAGTAAAGAAATGAACCATATATCATGTTGCATAAAACAGCAGTTGATGAAAAATGATTGAAGTGGTAACTATTATTTTGTGCGTCCGTGGTCAGATGGCAATTGGAGTAACATCTATCCGTCGACGCACTTTTTCTAGTCGGAAAATTAACATTGTTTCAAATCTCTATTTATTACTTTCTCAATGCTATAATGTAAATTACGCAACCAATTTTGGTCTCCATTTATGATATCTATATAGGTATATATATATACATATATATTAATATATATCCACACTACAAAATGCAAAGGCACACTCAATTGTAAACAACAAAATGTTCCTATGCGAGGTAAAAGTTATACGGTTGTGTTGCGCTCCTTGATTTTTCAACGCGCGCAGTACATCGAATAAACAATTGTCAATTGCTTTTAATGTACACAAATATACACTAATATACGCAACTATTACCATATGTAATTTGCATAAGCTACAGAAATGTTAATACATATATATATTTTCAATAACATATAAGAAATAAGAAAACATAAATATTAAATATAATTAAAATGATTCATTTTGTTACAAGCAATTTTGTTTATAGAATTTCTAACGTGGTCTATTATATGATTATATATATATTTTCTTCGCCGGAGACACTTATTTTACTTTTTTAGGAATGTTGTCCGTTGGATCGATATCCGAAACGACGTTACT
>WYDF02092654.1:0-10844 GCA_009867245.2 Adranes taylori | reverse complement strand
AGGTAAGCAAAACAAAAGTAATTATTATGATATGCATCGTGTCTAAAACTCAATTGATGATTTTACAAAATTACCAGATAAATAGATTTGATTAAAATATAAGACATTAATTTTAAATACGCATATCTAGGTGTAATCTTGTTTTCATTTTATTGACTAAACTTCTAGGTATGACTTAGTCGTATAATTATTTGCATTTCATTGATTTCATTGATTTTTTTGTTATAATTAATTTTCTTTTACATGGTTTGAATTAAAACATTCTTATTTTTTTATTAATATGAGAGATTAATTGTTTGAACTTTTAACAGCACTTGCTTTCTTTTTTCTTTCTTCATTTTGTATATATTGTTAATGATTTTTCAGAATAATCGAGTTAATTTTTGGCGTGATTACTAAGTACCTCGCGTCTTATTTGACATACTTTTAAATTCTGTGAATTACTGCAATATATCTTCATTGCGCAACTTTAATTCCTTGTTTAATTCAAATTCTTTTTATTTATTCCAATATTCTTTTCAGACTGCTACAATAGCGATAGATTTAAATTACATTGCGATAGATTTAAATTACATTGTTCATTGAAATGTTTATAGTTTATAGTGATTAGTCACTAATGATGTTTTCTACTCACTAATGATTAGTGGCGGCTAATGCTTATACTGATTAGTCACTATTTATAGTGAACATGACAATGGTTTAGATTATCAGCATTGTTTCTCATAATTGTTTTCGTAATCAAACGATAATTTTGTTTCCACTTATTTCTTACGTGTTTTTACAAGCTTTAAAAATTGAATTCAGGGCTTTTTAGAGAAGTAGAGTACTTACATTTATAAAAATTTAATTGAAGCTATTCTACTAGATTTATTCGACGGTATCGGACCTCATCCGGGTGATCAAGAAAACGGTTCTTTAAAATTACTTCATTTAATAATTTATACACAAAACAAAAAATTTACCACTATTCAAATGTAAGGAATTGATAAAATAATTGAGTCGGTTACGAATTACCAATTCTTCTTCAATTTGAATAATGGCTGATGGCTCAACTTCAGGATACTAACGGGAACAGATAGAAAAGAAAGCTGGTATATTATTGAAACAATGTTCGACTCATATATTTACCATCCCAAGAGCAGA
This sequence comes from Adranes taylori, assembly GCA_009867245.2. Taxonomy (NCBI): domain Eukaryota; kingdom Metazoa; phylum Arthropoda; class Insecta; order Coleoptera; family Staphylinidae; genus Adranes; species Adranes taylori. The sequence goes on along the minus strand of WYDF02092654.1, from coordinate 9,701 downwards.
AGGTAGCATAGCAAAGAAGTTAAAAGTGATTAGGCTGGCTCGACTGTAAGCAATGCAAGCGCTAGCACTGGGTTTAGTTCGTACTGGGCGTACCACGGGTTTAGTTCGTTCCAAGTACACTTCCACTCATCGATCACGTGCTCTATTATTTTTTTTGTAAAATTTTTACAAATTAAAATATAAAAGCTGTAATTTGATTGTCTTGATATTGCGTAATTATATTATTGCGAATGTCCAAGATTATGATGTTCCAGAGTTTATGTCTAAAGAATGCAGTGTACTAAATCCAAATCAATTGGGTAGTAAACATTATAAGCTTCTGAAACCTGTCTATGAAACCTGTATCATCTACAAAGTGATTTGAAAAATCGAGCTCTGTATGTGGAATATCGTTCCATAGGAATACAAAGAGGAATACGATATTCGAAAGGGAAATGCTTGTTTCGGAAATAGAAAATGATTTAATAGAAAATCATCTTGCGACGCCTTGAAAAGATGTGATGAAAACATATGAAAACCCGATGATGATGAAAACATAAATACTATTTACGTGAAAGGTCATCAGAAATTTCGATACTTATAATTGTTGATGAAACATGAAAGAGAATGAATCGGAACAGATATTCAAGTTATAAATCTGGATAAATACACTGATTGTCCACGACTGGTCAAAATAATGTCACCGATTTGTACGCATCATTATGAATCTCGCTGTTATACTCGTATATGTACACTGGAAAATGTTCAAACATTGTAAGATTATATTGTCAACAACAAGATCGATGATGATAGGATAGAGAGTTCAAGAAGAAGAAAACTGATATTGATATAAACTTTGTTTTACGTATTGTTAAAGAAACATTTTTTCAATAAATATTAAATGTATAGAAATATTTTTGCATTTTTATTTCTAGCTTCAAATGATACCTGATTATCTCCAAATGATACGTAACTAGCTTGAAATTTCACCTGATTAGTTTCAAATGATACCTGATTCGACTTTAATCTAATATTGCACTGAAGATACAGAAATGCAATTTCATCCTTTAAAAATAGATACATCTAAACTTGCTTTAGATTACTTTAGCAGCTCAAATCTAGTAACATAACCTAAAAAAATTAAATCGCGAAAACCCTCAAATCCACCATATTGATTTTACTGCTAATAACATTTCAACATTTTCAATAGATTTTTATTCAAAAATTTGTATAATCCCCCTGTAAATTATTTTTTCGTAAACCCCTGGTAAAAATCCAGTTAAAAATCTAGTTAGTTCTTCATTGTAAATCTAGTTAGAAATTTAAAATTAGAAATTTTAAAATCAAATTTTTTTTAAGCGCCCCTGAATAATATATTTTTATATCGACCCTCGCAGATTCTCTATAGTTAGAAATTTAGTTACAAGTCTAGTTACAGTTTTAAAACTAGATACACTTTTAAATCTACTTAACTTTTTCTCAAATCTAAAAAAAATATTTAATTTCACGCCCATTAAATCCCCCATATCATACAGGAAGTGCTCTGCTGGGAGCTATATTGCATTTTGAAATGACTGGTGTCAAATTTTTTCTAATTACATTTCAATATTTTCAATCAATTTTAAATTCACAGGTTTCTAAAACTCCCGCTGTACCTTATTTATTTTCCCCCTCGTAGTACAATTGATGCTCACGTCCCGCACGTATCTTGTTCTTCTTGAATTTTGAATTTCAAAATTCAAAGTTCCCGCCTATTTAATGACAGCAAGAAATGCAATTTCATCCGCCATATTGCATTTTTAATTGACAGCTGTCAAGCGCCCAAAAAATCCCGGTCCACGGAACGGTTACCTTTTAAGAGCAATTTAGGAATGGGTCAGCATGTAAACATTTCTATTATGTTTGCAAGTGCATATTTATGAATAAATTGAATTAATTTAAATGCTATTTAAACATTTTTTGCTTAGAGCATGCTTTTTTAGCGTATTTTTAGATACAATTTCTAATTTGTGTTATCGAAAACTAATATCTCTCGATGTGATCACATTAAGCGGCGTGCACTTCATTTGGAGATAACGAAATAAGTTTCAACATACCGTACTCTACATACCTATAATATCTTCAATAGAATAACTTATTCTTAATCACTCATCTGAAACAAGAGAAATAAAAAATTAGTTAGGTAACAATAAGGTATTAAGCTCAACTAACCTGGTCTCTTCTCAGGTCTATCCTTCACTATGTAATGTTTTAAAAATGCCAAGAAGAAGTAAAAGACTTTTACGAAAAAGAGTTGCATTAATTTTTTTAAAGTGAATATTGTGTGTGAATATTGTGTGAATAAAGAGCATATTAAAGTGAATAATTGGAACTACTTCAATACGCTAAATAATTTGTTACTGAAGTTGAGCAGAAAATTTGAAATATGAAATTATAAATATTTCTTATCACTTTCTAAACATATTATTATCCTTTAAAAATAGAAATAAAAAACAGAATTAGAGTGGTGCATCTAAGCGAAAACGGAAAGCAGAAAAGAATGAAGAAATTGAAAGACTAACAAAATTGGATTAATTCCACATTAAAGTTTATGCAAAAGAAGCTAGAACAATCACAAAGGAAAATCATGAGCGATTATATGAATAGTTTGCAGTCTCAACAAGTGCATTCTCTATCAAGCTGCGATTAATTCGGCGGAACACTTTACTGAAGAAGTTACAAATGCGGCAGCCGAATTTGATGTTTTTCTTAGTAGAAAAAATAATATTGGGTTATGGAGTGAGCTGACAAAAGAGGATCCTGTATTTTGCATTCAGAAAGATTCAATCCTCGGAAAATGTTTTCCAGGCATCTAAACAAAATTGCAAAAATCATGATCGCTATCGTTCAAAGGCTTTATTTAGCAATAAAAAACAATGTGGCGAGAAATACAACCGAGAATGGCTAGTTTATTCACCAACTCAGGGTAATGTTTATTGCTTCTTCTGTAAAGTAATCAAAATCTCAAGCTTTGTTCCAGCCACAAAGGGTTTAAGAAATTGAAAAAATGCTGCTTCCTTGATTAAAAGGCATGAACATTATTTGGAGCACAGAGATGCTTTGCTGACGTATTTACTTTGAAGGTGCACAAATTCAGTGTCCAATAGATTGGAAGAAGAAATTATGGAAAAAACATTACTGCCATAAAGTCTTGGGACGAGTTGTAGCAGTAATTTATACATTAGTTATAAAATTAGCGATCAGATGTTCAAATGAAACATTTGGATTGAAAGGTTGTGGAAACTTTATTATACTTTTAGAGCTAATTGCAAAATTTTATCCATTTTAATAGGGCACCTTAAGAATTACGGCAACTCTGGTTCGGGAAGAACATCTTATTTTTCAAATACAGTTTGTGAGAAACCATTAAGTTAAATGACTAAAAATTTTTGGCTTTAATGTTTGCTGACATTACGCAACCTAAATATTTAGGTATATCAGTTGATTCTACCCCAGATTTTGCTCACAAGGATAAATTATATTTCATCGCAAGGTATGCTGATCCAATTGGACATGAATCAATTGAACGTTTCTTAAGTTTTGTCGAAATTATAGGACACAATCTGATGAAAATGCAATATTTGCCTCCAGTTCGGACTCACTGTTTCCCTGTATTTGTCAACGGTGCACACAGCTCACGGGCAGCCAAGAGCCATGGCCTACGGACGCTCTTGACTCTCTTTTCGGCTAACTTCTAACAGCATAGTCTGTGGTGACTATTCTAACAGAATAGTCTGCCTTGGTCTTGTGAATTCGTCAATGCACGAATTCGCCAACCCATTAATTCTCTGATCCTCATATTTGCCTACGCCTCGGACAGCTTTTCTGTCCGCTTTAGCGCAGCCTGCTGCCGCTTTTTATTTAATTTTTCCCGTTGTCGCTTTTGAGTCACTCTTTCGTCGTATCCGCTTTGCGCCAAATGGAGATCATGTGGGTCTTACACATGTTCCCCATTTTTCATTGTTGCAACTTTCATAGATACCGAGATATTTAATGTAGTACAATAGCCATTTTCCATTACATGGATTGCAAAGTTTATAAAACACAAAACACCCTGTATATATGTTAAATTTTAATTTTTGAAACAAAAATCAAATAAAATTGAGCGAGCTTTTGGTGAATAAAGTTTATTCAAATCTCCCATCTCCGATAGTTCCTGAGATATAATCGAAACGTTTGTCAAATGTTAGACGTGACAACGTCGTATCTTATACCAGTTGCAGGCATGGTACTTAATTTATATTCGATGCAAAATACAAGATACTATATGCAAGTGAAATTTCCGTTTTCTAGTGTAAAACAGAATTTCATAGGTCTAAAATAACATAAAGTATTTTTTCCTGCAACTTTGCATATATGTGCTATTATTTAGGCCTTACATAATGTCTGTTGCTATGGCGACAAGTTAGATGTTTTAAGTTATTAAGAGACATTTCTTTGAAACGGTAAGAGTTACAGCCTCTTGTGTGATATCATTTAAAATAGAATTACTGGGGCTATCAAAATGCATCAAAATATACAGGTTGTTCTTAAAAAGCTTTTTGAAAAAATGTTTATTACTAAATATTAGTTTAGTATATTCAGTTGTTCATATTGCTACAGACGGCTCATGATACACGCTCATGGATACAGACGGCTTATGACAGAGAAAGGTGGGCAGAAGAAGGGGAGGCCTATGTTCAACAGTGGACGCAGAGGGGCTAGATGATGATGATGATATTGGTACAATTCAGGTAACTTGGTCTTACATATGTTCCCCAAGTTTTATTTTTCCAACTTTCATAGGAACCGTGATATTTATGGCAGTAAATTTTTTCAGTGTCTAATTAGTTCCAATGTTACGTGTGCGGTTCTTTTAAACTCGCTTAGTCCCACAACTATTAAAGAAACTTTCGATACAAGAACTTAAAAAAAAATACTGGAAAAGTTTTCGAGATAATGGACCGCAAAATTGACAAAAAGAAGCACCTTGTATATGTGTAAAATTTTGAATATTGGAAAGGAATTTTAAACCTAACCTTGAACGTTGTAATGTCGCGTTCTGTACAAGACAGAGAGATGGGACGGATAATATGAGGCACTATATGAATGCAAAATTGCAGTCTCCTAGTTTGAAAACTGATTTTTTCCTGAAAAAAGCGCTTTTCTGCCATACCGGATTTATCATAAATGAAAAAACCATTTTTGACAAATTATCTGTGTACCAAATTTCATCCAAATCGGTCCAATAGGGTAGGAGTAATTCTGGAACATATGCACATCCGTACACACAAACTTTTAATTACTTGTATATTTTTAATTACTTTAAAGGAATTTCAGCTCCAGTTACATAAATAAATATTTTTTTTTGTATTCTATCTCATAGCCAGTTAGAGAAGTACCTTTTGTTAATTATGTAGAAAAATGTAGTGTGACTTTTAAGCAATAGATCGCGCTAGATTACATACTTTAGCGCTGACTGATTACTAGCTGTTTGTTATGTAGATTGTTATTTGGTCAAATAAGGGTGATAATAGTAAAATGTAATAATATAAGTAATAGTCGTGATACTGGTAAGACGTAGAGTGCTTGTTGGAGTAAGCTGAGGACTGTGAATAACTGAATTTTGAGCTCTGTATAACTTGCAGAAAATACAGAAACTGTTCCTACTTGCCTGTAAGTTGTCGATGCTATATTATAACCTATTATGTCTGTAACCACTGATGTTATAAGGTTGATCATATTGTTGGGTGTTTTTTGAAAGAGCGGTTTAATTAGTCCGTGTTAAAAAATCTGTGAGCCACTAATAATTTTAAATTAGCAATAGAGTTAAATGTGTTAATGGTAATACGTTAAATTTTCCCATAAGCCTGTTTAAACAACATACAAAAATGTAATTTTAAGTAGGTCTAAATTGACCGTATGTAAAAAGTGAGCGTGATATTAGTTTTATGTAAGTCAATAGAAACTTCTAGAGGTATATTGAGTTTCCTACCTGATTTTAATCTGTGCCTAAGGCAAACAAATTGTGATATCTTAGCATTTTAAATTGAGAATATTTTGCAATGCCAGGAGGCAAGTTACATATTTTGGCTATATCAAGTGCAACTCATTAGGGGTCTAATTATACAAACTCCAGTTTCAAAAACTTTATTGCATATATTTACCAGGTTTGGAGTAATTTCCTCTATCATTTCTTTTGCAAATCTCGATTTTATATCATCAACACCAGGCGACGAATTTGTTTTAATTTCTTTGATAATATTTTTTGTTTCTATTATATCGCAAGGCCGGAAATATATTGACTTGGTGGAACATACTGTGGGAGTTCTTGGAGTAATGTTTTTTGTCTAATCTTTTCTTGGACTTTTGTTTCTAATTTATCTCCGTTGTGATTTTATCAGATACCATTTGATTCTCGTTGTTATATATTGATTTTATTTCTGGCCTTCCGTACATATTTGGTACTTAATAGTGGCATTAATTACGTTCCATATTTTTTCTATAATTTTTTTATATATTTTGCATTAGTACTGTGAGGTTTTTCATTCTTGGACAATCAACTAGTCCGCCCAGTTTATTTCCAAAGGAACATTTAAATATTTTATAGTCTATGTAATTTAACCTTTTATTTAAACAAATTTTTGAATTTATTGTACAATCTCTAGCCAAAAGTGTAGTCGTAATTTACACTTTTGGCTCGTAACAAGATCGTAGTCAAGTTACTGTGGGGCCTATCGATAGACTGAGGTGTACTGAGTGAAACACACCTGTCGAACTAACTAGTAAGTCTCAATTTATTCAACAAATAACACTCTTTTATATACTAAAAATTTAATAATAAATATACGTCAGTTATCGTAAGTAACAAATATCTTAATTGTGTGCATCTTTTAAGCGCACAGCAATATGTCTGTTTTAAAACCATATAAATGTTTTAAGGCCTAAAACTGCCCGCTGACTTTATAACGACCGTATTTGGTCACGGTTAACTTAGAACTCTCTTTTTCTCTCTCTTTCTTCGCGTCAGCTAACAACAAAATGCTCAAGCATAAGAACTCCCCCAAAATTACTGGGTGTATGTTGAACTAAACTAAACGATATTTACAAGGGGTGGACAATAAGTTGAGTCAAATGGTTTAGTCCAACATTCCGCCCACCAAAAACGCAATGTGATTTTCCTACTAACTAAGGCTTAGTGGTTGGGGAGGGGACTCCGTTTTTTGACAGGCCGCTGCATCTGTCCCGTGGAAGCGCGGATGGTAACGACATGACCAATACCATCCGCGCCTGGATGCAAGCCCACGCAAATCATTAGAAATGCATTTAGCTACTTTTAGGACAAGACACCAGGTAGTATTAACAAATATATATAGTATTAACAAAACTGTATGTGATGTATGCTATCTATTATACGATGTACGTTTTATTTATGGTACTAGAGATAGGATTATGATTAATTTGTTAGTAACAGTTACTGTTATTTGTTTATCAGCGCTGACAATTTCCTGTTCCTTGGAATCAGTGACAAAAGTAACTGTTACGTTTAAATAATAATAATTGATGAATAAACATTATATATTATTATTTCCCACAAACTGCCACACCACAAATATTCACATAAATTGATTAGGTAATTTAACGTAGAGATTGAACTATAGGTAAGCAGGCATATGGAAACATGGAAGATGTAATTATTAGTGAAGGCTATAAGCTGCAGTTATATCAAATCAATTCTAAAACAATGTCGAATTATAGTATGTGAATCTATTTTCTGCTCGTCGCAAAACAGTGAGATAGCTTGCACAAGAGCTGCCCGGCATGGCAACATTATAATAGTAAATGTTGTATTGAAAAATAGGAAATTATTTATTTTACTATTATTTGTGTAAGGTGTACTAGTGTAAAAGATTTTGAATGCATTATAAGTGTTTTTGAAAAAGGTGTGAGTAATATAATAAACACTGGAATGGATACATTATTTATTGACAGGAATTAGTAAACAAATGTTAAAAACAAAGCTTAGTGATTATTTTTTCTTGTACTGACATTATAATTAGCGCGTTATGGATGATTTATTTTGCGAGTCCATAATTAAGGTTCCAGGGGCGCGTATCGTACACATAAATATATACGATGTATATATTTTTTTATGATTAGAAGTGTACGAGTCTGAAAAATAACTTGTACTATTAAATTTTTGAAACTTTTTAAACTTTAATTGTTAATTTACTATTATGTACTTATTAGTCAATTTAATAAGTTCCAAAGAATTTATTAGTATTACAGGATGTTTGTAAATAAGGTTAGAAACGCACAATTATCTTAGGAACAGAGTAGTAAGTTTTATGGAAACTCACAGTTAACTTATGAAAAAAGAGTAGTTAATTGTAGAAAAGTAACTTACCAGATGAGAAAAAATTAGTTAGTTTTGTATTCAACAAATAATTAGAATTATAATGAAAAATCAATTATCTTGTAAGAAGATTAAATAGTTCTTTAGGAAAGATGGAAATAACTTTATTAGACTATTAACTAAGGTGACCATATGTAAGCGTTTAACGCGAAAGCAAGCATCTGAAATCCACTGTACGCGGATTGACAGTGTAAGCGATTTATCGGCGTTTTCAAAGAAATTATAAAATTTCCGCCGCATAGTCTTTTTTAAACATACTACGAACGTGAAACAAACTTGCGATGCAGCAGTGACGGCAAACGTATTTATATGTTTTAACATGTGATCACCACTAGTCGATCGCTCGCATCATCAGCATCATTTGTTATTTGCATTCTTCGGACGTGTTTTTATTTATACTACATTCGTTTTCATCCTTTATTTATAAAATTACTAGAGGTAAGTATTTATAATATGATTTATTCTTCTTATATAAAATATTTATATAAATATGACCATATTCTTAAATTTGTTTTCAAATCACAATACGTACACTGTGATTTTAAAAATTGTCCGTAGTGAAAGGGTTAATAATTAAAATTTAATTAATAATATTATTTAATTTAAGTAATATTTTATTGTTGCATATAAAATGAACGGACAAATTAAAAAAAGGCGAATAAATACATTTAATGAGAAACTGAAGACTGAATTTCCATTCATCTTACAAATAAAAGAGGAATTGGTGAAATGCACTATTTTTCCAGTTAATTTGATATTGGGAGTTGTGGGCGATCAACTATTGAGGACCATTGTAAAACTAGTAAGCATAAATTTGTCTTAGATGCGTCGTTATCATCCAAGAAAATGACAAACTTTCTAAGAAGCTCGTCCAATTAGAAAAGTTGATTCTAATTGGCCTTAGAATCAACTTTGGCCTTTTCTCATTGGCTTTATGGCCAATTAGAAAAGTTGATGGCAATTCAAGAAGTAACGTTTGCATTCCACACAATTAAACATAATCACACCTTCCGCAGCGTCGATTGTGACTCAAAACTGATCAAAAAGTTTTATAGCAAACGTTTAGTTATGCTCGAACAAAATGTGAAGCAATTATTATCAATGTGTTTTGAAAAACTTTTGCGATAATAATGTGGAAAATGATCTGTCAAAAACCTCATATGTTACCTTGCTTTCCGATTTATCAAATCATAACGAAATCAAACTGTACTCAATTCTGATAAGATATTTTGATATCGAAGAGGAAGTCAAAGTTCAATTATTAAATATAGAGTCAATTACAAGTGAA
>WYDF02092653.1:0-24146 GCA_009867245.2 Adranes taylori | reverse complement strand
AATAGTTGGTGACACTGCGCCTTGTGCTAAAAAAGAAATTACCCTGAGGGCCGCATGAGGTCGCGGGTTGCTCATTACTTAGCCAATTAGATCTACCTCACGCCTCTTTTATTCACCAGCTTCCAGTTTAGATCGCTTAGACTTCAAATTGAAAATAATTATTCTTATTGATCTATTTCGTAGAAAAAGATTCTTTACAATTGAGAGCAAGAGTCCCACACAAAAAATACCATATTACGTCGCCGAATAGAAATATTTTTATATGGATTTCAAAATCCGTGCATATCACTGTAGTAGGATTATCTTTAAGGGTAAAACATAAGTCATGTGTTCATCCTCTTTAAAATTTTTATCATTTGAAATTCCAAGCATTATAGTTGTGTTCACATGCTTTCTTTCAATAGTAATAAATTACAATCTTTCAAAAGTCAAAATAGATTTTGTTTCAGAGGATAATATATTCGATAAGGTATATAACATCAACGATGAGGATATATTCAATATATAAATATGGTTTTACTAATTCTTTGATTAAAACAATGAATTAGCTGGGAAATGGACATTTAAAAATATTGGTTGGAAAATGAAATCACTGCAATTATAAAAACATTCATTGTACTATTATGTTTAATTTACATTATGCTTTTTGCAAAGATATGCTTTTTGTTTTGCTTTCAGAATACTGTTAAAACAACTAATTATTTGCAACAAAAATTTGCTAAATAAAATTTAAACTAATTTACATTCGTTGTCATTTAAAATTTTAACCAAAAAATATATTACTATTCATATAGTTACATTCTGTATTTCTTTTTGCCTAGTAATATATACATGCCATAATATTAGTGATCACATTTAAAATGTTTAATTAAAACATATTAAAAATATAATTAAAATAAGTCAATATCACAATAATGTTGTGTATTCCTAAAATTAATAATTCTTCAAAGTTGATTGTTTCTATTCCTTTTCATACAATTTTTAAACTTAATGAATTAATGGTGCAAAAATAGATATACTAAGAGAGACTAAAGCAGAAAAATATTAATTTTTTTATTAATAAAATGCGGACGTGTTTAAGCCGTTTCAATATCACGCATAAGGCTTTTAAATGTATAAAAATGGTTTTGAATGATGCTATATTGTTATCAACACCGAAAAATCTGCCTCCTTAGATTTAATGATCTCAAAAAGGTGCTTTTTGTTTGTTCTTTGATTTTTATATTTTTAAAAACTAATTGCTATTTTTTAATTATAACATTCAATTCATTTTTTTAAATTTTAATTGTACCACGTAACAGTTTTAAAGACCATATTTCTAATCAATACTTGGAGTGTGAGGATCGTGCATGAAAGTAGAGATCACTAATAGATAAAGGTACAATGTGAACAATTGTCAGAGTAAATTATAATTAATTCTGATCTAATTTACTTTCATTCATAATCTCAAAATTTTTATTCTATTTAACATGGTAACCTAGTACCATCTCCATTATAGTATCCCCGTAACTCCACACTGACCCAATTTTTCGTCTTACGATGGCACAAAAAACTATAGTCTTTATTTAACCATTAACTATCACGAAATAAATATTCTTCCTACAATTAAGTAATGTTTGGCTCAATCAATCTTCTGAATAAAAAGAAAATTTTTAAGCACAGACACTTTCCTTTTCTATTCATGTCGTACAGATCTATATTTTAGAAACTTACAAAAAAGAAGTGCGCTAACAAATATTTTTTTATTTTGGAGTACGTATGTTTTTTTAAGTGATTTGTAAAATTGTGGCTTTTACGAATTTCTCATTCAAAAAAAGTTAATTGCAGATAATTTGCTGCCGATGTCAATGTACGGAGCACCATCCAATTTATTAAAAAGAAAAACTACTACAATAAAAAAATAACGCTCGAAATGTGACAACCATATCTTAAAACGTCTGTATTAATAAGCTTTATGACATATGTTTAATAAAATATTAACGATCAAATTGCCATATTTTCCTATACTTTGGTTTTTAATTCTGAAATTAAATTAAAATCCTTAAAGTCCTAATTATTTTATAACATTTACATTCTATAAAGCTTGAAGCGTTTTTATTATTTTGCTTTACTAATTTATACCTATATATTATCTTATTTCTTTATTAAAAGTAGTTTTATAAATTATAATTTATTCACTAACCATTTCTAAAAGTAGGGCACATTATTTACATCTTTATTGCTAAGATATATTTGGTACCCTTATTTATATTATTGAGTATAAATTATATTTACATATATAGAGTGTTACAAAATGCAACAAAAGTCCATACCGCAACAAAAGCAAAAAATATTGTCGCTAGATTTGAGTATAACATAATTTAAAAAAAAAATGTCTACACCCTCATACAAAAATGTAACCTATTTGTACATATCAAATCTTTTGACCTTTAAATAGCAACACAAAATTCGTTGATGGTGTCGCCACATCACCTTTCATATACTGGAAGTGAAAAATGCTATTATATCAAAGGTAAGTAGCAAATGGGGATCAATTTATAGTTGATCAAGTTACGTTTAATTTAGTCTAATAATTTAAAGGTTCAATTAAATAATTTAAAGCTCAGTAATTCAGTAGAGTAATTTTAGATAAGCGTAGAAACGTAGAGCTATCACTATACGGCAAAGATGTGCGTGCTAAAGCACAAGTCAGTAGCGGATTTAGAAAAGTAGGTTAATCGATTTCCAATTGATCCCATTCAAAATATACATCGCAGTTAAAGATTAAATGGAAATATTCGGATCCTATATAATACTACTTAATGTATTACTTAATATAAGTTTGAAGAGCGATATAATGAAGAACCTCATTTATACATGCGGGTGACTACAGTTCTTTCTATAATATCTAAATATATGCGGTTTATAGGGCTTAGCATTAATCTTAAGAGTGTTAGGAAGACCGCTTAATATTCCGTTCGTGGCCTTACTACTCAACTGGCTCTTTTGTCATAAAATAGGACCAGTTGAGATTCCATCGAAGTATAAGAATTCTTTATTGCTGTGGTGCGTTTTCACTATTGTGCCAATTTTTCTTTGTGTATCCCTGAATAGTAGGAAGCGTCTTTCTTCGATCCCTTTCTCTGGAATTGTGATGTTGTAGTTGAGATTGTTGTTGATTGTTTCGCCAGTTATTTGTCCACTGCTTACGTCTTCTCCATGGTCTAAAAGTAATATATTATAAATGTTATAAGTATACTTTATTATTTAAGCTCATCTGAGCGCTTAAAATTGTACTAGTCAAATTAAGTAGGGTTCAAAAGCGTTTATGTATATTTATGAATATGCTCTGCCACGTTGTGGTTAAAATAAACTAATAACTTGCTGATCTCGACAATATTTCACAACATAAATAAAAATTTGTAAACATAAATAGGGTGCATAAATGATTACTTGTATTATCTAAACATGCTCCCAAGATCACAGCTTCAATGAATAAATACAAGAGGGGGAGGAGCGTGGGGGTTCTATTGTTGAAAAGATTAGATCAAAAGTTGTACAAAATAAAAAAAAAACGACTAAAAGAAAATCTGCAATATTTCTTTAAGCACGCAATTAATTCAGTTTTACAGACCAGTCCGTTCATTGATATTGTAGATAAAGTATATTCTTGGATTGGGTCGACATCTTCCAGTTTTTATTTTGAAGTTACGGGTACGTGTTTTATAGAGGTTTCGAGCAAAATCTCGTTGGTTTCTCCAAATCGGCTCGGTCTCTTCAAATCTCCTAGAATCTGTTCCCCATTCTAATAAAAACGGAAGTTTCAATGCCGTTTGATCGAACTTCGTCTGAGAAACTCGTTCATTTATTCGTGCGTTCCAAAACATTAGTAGTCAGCGAACTTTTTGTTTTGAAACTATTCTATGCATCTAATAATATGCAATCATGTAAAGAATTTCTAGTAATTACCATGTAGTTATTGTTTTATCTAACGTCTGAGGATAACTAATACGAGGGATGTCTTTAATTTTTTCATATAGCGTTAACAAAAAGCAATAGTTTAAATTTCATTCCTTTATTGTTTTTCAAAGTACTTGCCACCATTGTCGATGCACTTTTGCATTCGCTCAAACCAATTGTTAAAGCACTTATTCCACTCTTCAATGGATATGCTCGAAATGGTCATTTGAAAAGCATCGGCTGCATCTTCAGGCGACTGAAATGGTTGACCACGCAGTGCATTCTTGATGGCGGGGGAAAATCGTTGGGACTTCATGTCAGGGCTCCATGGAGAATAATCAATCAATTCGATTCTTTGTTGCTCCAAAAACTCAAATGTTTGCCGAGCACTGTGAGCACTCGCATTGTCATGGCGAAGGATGATCCGACGCTGCGGGCTGATTTTTCGCAGCTCAGAAATGATCTCTGTTAAACAAGCGGTTGTCTACGAATCAGAAGTTACCGTCCTTTGATTTTGTAAAGGAATTGTACCCACATGTACGGATTTTGATATAAAAGTTGCGACCACCTTTTTCGACACTGCGGGAACGGATGACTTTGGGTTTGGTTTGTTCCTCGGTCACCAGATGCGGGATCCAACGAGAAACTATTTTTTTCACGCCCTACTCATCATGTAAAATCTTTTGGATTAAGGTCTTAGACATGCCCAAGGAACACTCGATCTCCCGGTAAGTTACATGACGATTTTTATTAATCATCTCACGCACACCATTAATGTTTTCCTAGGTGACCGCTGATTTTGGTGCACCTGGTGTAGGATCATCACTGAGATTTGTGCGTCCATGGTTGAATTCAGAGTACCAGGGAGAAATTGTCGATTGATGTGGTGGTTCATTATCAAAAACAGCAACCAATTCGGCAAAACATTGTTGTTGCGATAAATTTCTTCAAAAATTATAAAAAATTATCGCTCGGAAATGCTCTCGATTCAATTCCATGTTTCTGAATGGCTTACTAATTTGAAAAATTCACTGGGACTAAACCACTTGTATTTCAACGAAATTTTCAACACGTCAATATAATATGGAAGTTAATTTCGGAACCATATGTTTTAGGATTGTTCACAAATGTTTTCTTCTTGCGCCCTCTATGTGGCAGTATGCAAAATTAAAATGACATCCGTCGTATTATATAAACTCTGTTATTCTTGGACCCTTCAGCCGTTTTAACATTTTTTTAACGATGGATATAGTGATTATTGATTTCATTTCAGGATAAAGTATTTAAATATTTAAGTAATGCAACGAGCAATAACCAAGTATACTATCAACATTTTAACAGAATTTTAGAAATATTATCTGCTACAAAAATTGTTTCAAATAAGAGTCTATTGCTTGCTTTTATTGTTTTAATGTTCATAAAATTAATGACAGAATTTCTAAATTCAATGGATTGCTTTGACATCGATTGGTTCGCCTGGGAGATCATTCTCATTGGTTGGGCGTGGAATTAGGTCGAATATGTCATACTCGCTCATTATGATTATCTATATGAGTTATACAGTTATTATTATTATTATTATTATTATTATTATTACCAAGGACTGTCTGCGAAATACCATTTCATAGCACTGCAGGCTAATTGTACTTTCTCTGATCTTTAGTCACACCAGTCTAATATACCTGTGTCTTGTACCAGTTTCAATATTTCCTCGTGAGAGTACCAATTCAGATTTAACTATCATTGCTCCAAATATGCCTCTCCTTCTGGATGCTAAAGTTTCACACTCATATAGGATATGTTGAGCTGTCTCGCCTTCCTCCAGACAGCGATTCTGCTCTCAAGCATAGACTTGATCCACCTACAATAGGTTGGATCAACGCCCCGCTCAGCCACGTATCTCCTAATTGATCCAACGTATTTCAATATCAAGGAAAGTGCCCAGTGCAACCTCTTTGTTATTTATTGACTTTTCCAGTCTGTTAACTTCCTGAAAAAGTGCTGCAACCGTGCTGTAACCAGCTCGGTAAGCACATTGAGTCTGCTGAAGGGGCTTCTGAATTAGAATCCCATCTTTAAACTGCCGGTCTAATATCTTCTCTAAAGTTTTAAGAATAAATGACATGAGACTTATGGGTCTGAATGACTTCAGTTGTTTTACCAGTTCAGTTGTTTTACTAGGCTTTGGTATAAATACCACCCTTACCTTCTTCCGGTGTCCATACAATGTGTCGTAATGCACCGCTCGCCCTGCCTAAATGCCCAAGGCCTGTCTGCAGCATTAAAGGCATTGTGCCATCTCTTCCAGGTGATTTGTAAGGTTTGGAAGAGTTGATTTTCCATTCCACGCTTTTAATATTGACAATTTCAACCCCCCCCCCCCAAGTCAGCCCTTTAAGTGTCCACTATAGGGCATGGAAGACTCCCACCGTCTGAGTCGCAGTACCTATTGCCGTGAAATGGTCTTTTGTAGTCTGAACCCTAGCTAACTACTTTCTATTCCCCCGCAGTGCCTCCT
Organism: Adranes taylori; assembly: GCA_009867245.2. Lineage (NCBI taxonomy): Eukaryota > Metazoa > Arthropoda > Insecta > Coleoptera > Staphylinidae > Adranes > Adranes taylori. Next base: position 17,689 of record WYDF02092653.1, on the reverse strand, counting down.
CATAAAAAAACTTTAAGGAAGGCAAAGAGGGAGTCACATACTCACTATTGTATATTATATTATTTGTGACCTGTGTAACTTGTGATTAGCACCAATAATCGCGAGGGTGGATTATCAGTCGTATTATCGTGAGGGTCGAGGTGGTCTGTACGAAAATACTTCTTTGTGCGATTTCTCACTAGAATCTTTCTTATCCAAAGCTCATCAGTCAGTCTTGTGCCCAATTCCATTTTAAAATCGTTATTTGTTTAACTGCGTCTTGCACGTCAGTCGCTCTCTAAGTATTCGACATTCGAACTCTCATGGTACGTACTTACCAAAAGTGTAAAATAAATTGAACATAGCGAGCGAACATTTATTTATTTCTTTGTTCTATTATATATATATATATATATATATATATATATAAGTCCGTTGTTGGAATGGTATACGTAGTTCCTCTTTTCACCTTGTATTGTGCTCATGAATCGATTCTTCAGTAGTGCCCTTTGCGATTTATGTTTTGCAAACCACTCGACATATACATATATAGATATCATACATTGTTAGAATATTCTCAGATGTGAAAATGGGCTTACATGAGTGCCTTCGTGTTATATTGTAAAATATTCGAATAATTTTCTTTTGTAGGATAATAAATATTCTATTCGCTGCGTAGTGTATTGTACCCCAGAATATGATTCTGTAGTTTAGTATTGGATAAATTAAACCGTAGTACATTGTTTTTTCTATCATTTGAGTCATTTGTATCATTTGGGTCAACTGGTTACACCAGTTGACCATACATTCTTTTGTTTGACTGTGCCTTGCTACCAATTCTGCTTCTCTACCTGCGTTTACTAATATGCTTGTATCACCGGCATACATTACGGTAATTGGTGGGTCTATTTCTTCTGGAAGGCTGATAAACTCAATCATACTTTAGTGTGTTCAAAATCTCTAAGCTGTTCTTGGTTAACAACGTGTGCTAGCTATATATTTTTTGATGACTACGCTCCAAAAGGCGAATGCCTAGTGGTTAACCGCTCTATCATTCTTCAAGACACGTCAATGTGAGTGTTTCTGCTTCAAAGGACAGGACAGGGAGTGTGCTTTCATTACATATATTTCGCTTTAAGTATATTGGAATATCTGACCATCCTAGAGACTAACGGAATATCTCGTGTGTTTGGTCCTCTCCTCCTATGATTCCTCTCATGATCTAGATATCTGTAAGAGCTGACGTATTACGTAAATTATGAAATTTGTTATAATTTATGTATTCAAAGCTTTAAAGCATTTAAACCGTTGTTAACAAACCTAAAAATTTTTAGCTTCTCCGAAGCGATCAGTAAGTAAAATAATATCATCAGTAAGTTTGAGGTGATTCTATTGTAATAGAGAAACATATTATACAAATAGTATAATGTGATACAAGATACTTACTTTGGAATTGCCAGGTATTGCTCTTCATCTCGGTCATTTCTTAGTCGAGCCCTTGGATTGTAATATTGTGGCAAAAGACGATCCACTGTGACAGTACAAAAGACATATGTTCACAAACATGCAAAAAGAGAATTACATCAGGTTTTACATTTTTTCACAAACATGTATGATAGGACAATGTTTTCACATACAAACAAATTACAGACAATGCCGTTGAACACAAATTTGAGGATGACTGATGTAAGACAATTATTCTTGTAATAATAATTATTACTAATTATTTATGATATAATGATAATTTATGATATAATGATAAACCTAATAATTAGGTATAATAATGATAAACATAATTATTAGGTTTATCATTCTTGTATGCCAGAAGTACATCAGAAGTAAGACAGAAGTACACCAAAAACAAAATTAATTTTATTTCGTATTTCATTACGTTGTTTTATTTCTAAAAATTCAGAAATCTTAATTGAAAATTATTTTTTCATTAATGATAGAGTAGAATATACTAGTTTAATAGCCGATAACTAAACAGTTATTGTCAATTTTTGTGTGGAAGTAACTTAACAATAATTAAGAACTATTAATTAATAAAGTGATATATCGACAATAATTTCAGTAACGAAGTCATCACGGAGCTTTAGACGTACGTATTGCTTATAATTTGGATGTTATAAAAAAATATCAAATTATTTCTTGGGAAAATTCTATAATCACTAAAGAACGCGTACCCAGGGAGGATTGGATACGTATAGACTTAAATTGACGGATAGGTGGGAAGTAAAATAACATCCCTTCAACGTGGAGAAAATAGATAGTAAACTTTGCCATACAGTTCTATTCGTATTCGTCTATAAAGTTATACTAGTCCAGTGAACCAATGGGTTTGCTCCCCATTATTCGGAAAACAAAAAGTTCACATGTAAAGTATTCAAAAAAAAAAAAGACAGATATATGAAGAAAACGACTTAGGTAACGGATAATGACGATTTACAGAGCGTGAAATGTTCAAGAAGCACCAAAAATAAAACGGAAGATAACAATTGAAAATGGAAATAGCTCTTCTATGTAAAACAAACAAAAAGGGTAGCGGGTAAAACACATTGGAAACTATGTTCACTCATTCACTGGTATGCTTAAGTTTCAAAAACGTAGAAAAGAGTTTCCATATTGATAAACAAACAAAAAAATAAATATTGATATTGCAAGGAATTAAACAGGATATAAACAATTCGAAACTTTCGTAGTTATCATAGATCTAAAACAAGGTTGCCGTTTTACTCAGATACTTTTTAAGATATACTTAGAAAAGTACTAAAACATAAAGACGAAGAATGTCTAGGGATAACTATTTCTATCACTGAAGTAGTAACATTTGCTATTTTTGACGAAATGAACAACAATATTTAAACAGTTATTATTATCTTATTACTTACTATATTCACTGGTCTTATTCTTTTTAATGTTGATATTACTATTATTATATCGCCGCTTTTTGAATTGATAAAACGGCTGATGAAGTGGTAAATGATTTGTTCTTTGATGTAAATGATGATAAGTCGTTTGTCTTATACCACCATAATTTGCGGAAGAGGATGATGCAGTGTGGTGATTGTGGGCTTGTTGAGAGCACGAATGGCCTCGACAAGACATCAACCGATGTAATTGATCATGAAGGTACTGACGTTCCTCTGGCTTCAATTGATGGATCATATTTTGTAGTTCAAATGGATCTGTCAAACAAGAAAACCTAAACATTATTATATTTCTCATTTTATAATATTTAGTGAAGATTAATGTTCTTAAAAAATAATTCAATAACTAAATTTCCATACTCAAATGAAATACCAGCAGGTGTTAAGCAAAGAATTATTGAATACCAGTTACAAAATAATATTATTATAATATCAAGCTGCTGAAATTAAGTATCATCCTATTCTGATCTATATATACGATATTCGTACCTTATAAACTTATTTCTGAATCCTATTATCTTATAAGATCATCTAGTTCTAATCATATCCAAGATTTATCCATTAGTACCTGTTTCAAATGGGTATTGAAACACTAACTGCAGAGACAAACTGGCAATATAAAAGATGTGCCATTACAGTATAAAAGGGGTCAATCGTTTTTTTTTTTTATTCCAGGGAGGTGAGGCCTCCTGGCCGGAATATAAAGAAAATTCAATTGAAAATAGCGTTTTTGCACAAAAAAAATTATTTAAAAAAATTGAGTGTATAAAATATTATACGTTAAATCAATTTATATGTTTTACTAAATCCCATAGTCAAATCATTTTTATACAGAAATGAAAGTAAATCATCAACTGGTTTACTTTCAAAATCTTCGGCTTTGTACAATACAGTAAGTTCCTATCTTTGTTTTAATTTAATGAAGTCAAAAAAGTCGCAATACATTTCTTGAAGTTTTTGAAGTTTGTTTCAGGAAATTTCACTTTATAATTAGCGTTCTCATCGGGACGAAGGAAATCAAAATATGAAAAATTTTTGAAAGACGAAAATCGATCATCAAATTGATTCATGAATTTCGATATATAAACGTTTATACTACTCTTTAGTTTTGCTTCTTTTTCGACAGCTATCTCCATGTTGTTCAGTTAGTTTAAAGCTTCTGTCCCAAATTTTGTCAAAACTTTTATTACGTTCGTCATTTATATATTTTTTTGTTTCATTATTTTTTTTTTTGCTTTAAGCTGGAATGTCGTACGTTTTGGTTTGTAAAATATCGTATAATGTATCCATATATGCAGAGGTTTGAAAACACTTCCAAAAGAAATATTATACCTGGTTTTCGTAAAAATGATACAAATCCTTGCGATTGAACAATAGCTTCACTACTCCAAGATTCAGATGATTCAATAATATTTTCAAAAAAATCAATTAGATCAGTTTGACATTGTTTAACAGTATTTGTTAATCGAGATATAAAGTTCCATCTAGTCGGGGCAACTGAACGAAGTTTCCTTTATACAAAATCTTGAAGTGCATTTACTCTTTTTGAAGATTTGGAAAAAAAGGCTGATAATCCAGAGAGCGTCTGCAAAAATGCACGACATGCTTTTGCTTTCAGACTGTTTAAATCGCCGGCAATTACAGCCGCACCGTCGTAGGTTTATCCAATTATTTTATCTGCAATATTATAAGTTTCAACAACTTTCTCAAAATAGTTTAGTGCCTCATAGAAATTAGAAATAATTTTTTAACAAAGTATGTGCTAATTTTTCTGTACACCCACCATTTTTAGAAACAATATACATAAATAAAAACATATTGTCTCATTAATATGTCCAGATGTAACATAGACATCTACAAAAAGCTGAAACATACATTACTATGTCCAAATCAATAAGAAAAGAGCTTTTCTTATAAAACAAAAACAAAACTTACCAAGTTTTAAATTGTAATAAGTAGCTAAACCAGTAACAAATTCGCAATACAACAAATTGTGTGTAGAATTTATGGTTCTTATACAATTATATGTATTATTATTTGCGTTCATACAGAAACAAAACGGCCCATCTGTCCAAAGCGGTGCCGTACGCCAATGATCATTATCATGACGAAAACAGTGAACCTAAAAATAAAATCCTATAGAACCTATAGTAAAAATTATTATAGGTCTTATAAAAACATAAAAACTACTATTACTTAAGACGTACATAACTATTTATTTTAATTAGATGAGTTAATCAATTGATGACATGCAACGCCCAATTGGCTTGTTGCTTGAAAAAACCAGAAAGGATAGATGCGCATTTCTGGCATAGGTATCTAAGCGTTCTCAGTACCCTCTTCTTCAGAACATTAATGTCTAACGACTTTGAGCTCTGCACTACGACTGGCCTGTTTAAACTATTTATAAATCTTCTATTAGTGTTACATGTGTAGCAATTACCGAGTTCTTATAGGTAAACGAAATTGACCAACCCAAGTGAGACGAATCAGTTAATTAAATGAGTTAATTTTCTAATTAGATGCTATTCTAATTAGATATTCTATTCTAATAGTTATGCTATTCTATTCTAATAATTTATTCTAATTAGATAAGAAAATTAATTAACTCATTTAATGAGAATAAATAGTTATATACGTTTTAAGTAATATTATCATACATTCATTTACAACTCCATGTAAGCGTGTGTTGAGTTAAGTTAAAAATAATTCCATTTAGATTGTGGGATAACACCTACTGATTCGTCTCACTTGGGTTGGTCAATTTCGGTTACCTATAATAACTCTGTAATTGCTACACATGTAACATTAATAGAAGATTTATACATAGTTTAAACAGGCCAGGCGTAGTGCAGAGGTCAAAATAGATGTTCTAAAGAAGATGGTACTGAGGACGGCTAGATACATATGGCAGAAATGCGCATCTACACTTCCTGGTGTTTTTTAAGCTAATTGGGTGCTGCATGTCATTAATAGGCGATTAATCTAATTAGAATAAAAAAAATACCTTTTCTGAAACACATTCGCTGTCAACACGTTCCAAACGAGCTTTCTTGCGTAAACGTCTAGCTTTCTTACGCGCCTTATAGTCCAATACGCTGTCATTATTTTCTTGAATCTTATCAGGTAACCTTCGTAGATTAGGATTAACAAACAGTCTAAAAACGAAACAAAGTTGTTAGGAGAACAGTTTAAATATTACAACAATCTTTGCAATGAATTATATGTTCATATTCAGCCAAAACACTGAATTCTAGTTCATATTACATAACAAATATCATTTTGGGCTGAATATTCAAAAAGAACAAAAAATTAGAAATACAGTACATGAGAAATACTTTAGTACAAAAAATTATACAACATAGAAAAGAGATAAAAAAACGGAGGATTGAAATAAGTTATAATATTTTACCTATCATTGTCGAATTCATCTTCATCAAGTGTATCATCGCAAAGGCAATAATCGTTGCCATTGTCACTTGGAAAACTTGTAGAATTTCCCGGTCGCACAGTAAACGTATCTTCCTAAAACATATTTGTTAGTTCTAGTTTAAGTATTTTATAATTTCTTGAATAATGTATGTATGATAGTATTATTTTAAGCCGTAAATAACTATTAATAAATTGACTTAAATAATCGGGGTAATAGATATTCCAATGATGGGAATGAGAATAGAAATGAATGAGGTACAAGGAGGTAAATGGGAATGGAAAGGAGTGTGTGGAAGAGTGGTGAATGTAAAAGGGAAAAAAATGGTTGATTGCGACAGTATATGTGAATAAGTGTTGGAAAGAATTTATCGGAAAACTGAGTGAGAAGCTAAGAATGGAAAGAAATAATACTGAGTTAGTAATGATAATAGGTGATTGGAATGCAAAGATTTGAGTCGATGGAATTTCGGGTTGGGTGGAAAATGAATGTGTGGAAAGGAGATAAAAAATAAAACAAAAAACATGGAAGGAAAAAGGCTGTTAGATTGAATGGAAAGGGAGGAATTGATTGTAAGGAACGAATGTATGAATGATAATTTGGATGCAGAGTTGAGGTTTAGAGAAGAAATAATTTAAAGAGTGAAAATGAAGATTGGAAGTATCTGAGGGAACGAGGTGTCATAGGTATACGTAGGAACAGAGAGGTGTACGATTCAGTTGGGTGGGCCTGCGCCTGGGCCTGACATGAAATATAGGAGTGTTTAAATGAGAGTGATTTAAAAGCTATGATCTGGGGTACAAATGAAGTATGACATGGAAAGGAAAGAATACCGGAGGATTGGAAACACAAGGAAATTCTACCGGCCTATCAACGACGGTATAGGAAATGCCTGGAAAAGGTGTGGGGGTTCTGTGATGCATGGATGGTATAGGTTGATTGCGTGAATAATGAATAGAAGGTTGATGAAGGAGAAAGGATTACTATCCAAGACGCAAACAGGGTTTATTAGAGATAGAGGGACCATAGACAACATAGTAACGCCGAATTATATAATGTAACAAGAAATAGGTAAAAAAAAAAGAAACTATCTTTGTTGTATGCGGATTTAAAGTTGGCATTTGATATGTTAATAAGACAGCAGCTTTGAGAGAAAATGGAAAAAGTGGGTATATTGGAAAGAATAATAAGGATGATAAGATGTACGTATGAGGAACGACGGTAAGAGCTAGAGTAAAGGAAATGTGGCTGAATGGTTTGAAGTAAATATGGGTGTAAAAAAAGGACAATCGGGTGGAGTAATGATAGGTAAAGATGTGGTTATTAAGTTACGGGGATGATATTGAATGTATGACAGGTAGTAGGGATGAACTGATGGATATGATAGAACGAGTGAAACGGTACATGAATAGAAGAAGAGTACAATTGAATGTGGAGAACACAAAAGGTGATGGTATGTAAGAATGGAGGGCGTGACAGCAAGATTTATTTGAAGTAGAAGGAAGACGGATTGAAAGGGTAAAACATACAAATATTTGGTATACATGTTAACGCAAAATGGAACATGCAAAGAACATGTTAAAATGGTGGCAAGAAAGGCCACGATGACTATTGAAAGAATGAGGTGTGTATGGGAAGTAAAGTTTGGAGAATCAGTGAAAATGAGATCAAACATTTTGGATGTATGTGTTAAAAATATAATGATGTAATGGGCGGAAGTGTGGGCTATATGTGAAAGAGAGGAAGTGGAAAGAGCACAAGTAGATAGTCTGAAAAGTATAATAGGGTATAAAAGAACACCTTGTGAAATTGTCTTGCAGGAGCTGGATAGGTATAAATGTTTGGCGGATGGATTAAAAAAATGGTAAAGTTTGAGATGAAGTGTATACGGATGACAGTGACATTAGTAAAGAGAGTGTACTGGGTAGGATTGAATGAGGGGAGGAATAGTGTAGGGAATAATAATAGATATATGGAAAAACAAAAAGCATATGAAAGAATGGAATGAGAGTCAGAGTCAGAGAGGAGAAGCTGAGAATTGGAGAGTATATCCAGATCATGACGGGAAGGGCGTTGAAATAATGAGGAAAATTATAAAAGAAATAAAAAAAGAGGGTGGGGGATGACGGGCTATTAGAGAACGAATTGCGAATAGTGGATCTTGATAGTAAAAGAACTACCTAGAGCTACCATCCTGGATTGTATTGCTTACTGAAGTGATTGTGGGAGATGGTTATTGTGTTTAAAGTGATTGTGGGGATATGGTTAAAGTGATTATGCCAATAAAGGTTATGTCAGTAGTGGAAAAATAACCACATAAGAAACAGTGCATATGCTAAGGTCTCGAAGATATGAAACCTCAATCCATTCAAGAGGGCATTGCTAAAACTTGTCAATAAATGAATTGTTCTACATCAAATTCCAGTAAAGGGTAATGTGTATTTTGGAGCGTATCTAGATAGAACTGCCGCGTCATAATGATTCCTTCGACGAAACAAAATAATAAGATCTAAACCTGTATCAACAGAAGACAAGAGTAAAAACGTAGTATGAGTTCTCTACGATTCTTTCTCCGAAACTTCGTATCTATTCGACTTTTCCTTCAATTTAGATAGGAGCTTTGTAAAAACTATTAGAACCATCACCGATAATCATTGGTGGGGGCGCACTAATATCAAATTAACTTTAATAATATCAATTACATCAATGGCGCATTAATATCAATTACATTAAACTATGATTGCATTTAGCCTTATTCTAGCTAGTAGTTAAGAATTTTGACTTTCAGGGTCGAAAGTCTTCTGTATGGGGTGCGTGTAACGCCGAAAATATTAGAAGTATTCAATTCCATTGATTCTATTATAGAGACTTTAGATATTTTAAATAATCATAGAACATAATTGCCAAAGCTTAGGAAAATCTAATTAGATTCACATTTCCAATATTCAGTAGTGATCTAAATTTTAAAAATAGATAAAATCTATGAAATGTTGTAGTGCTACAGCATCATAGTTTAATAATTAAACTAATTTTAGGTGTTAAAATATTTTCTTTTTCTAGCAAAACATTCCATTTCTAACATAAACAAGAACACTAACGCATAAAGGTAGTTCCCGTGAGGGGCATATAAACTTAAAATTCTACCTCTTTTAAATATCAGTTAGCCCTAATTGCCCTGATTCCATTGTGAAAAATGTACCATGGAATCAATTTTTTCTTTTAAGATAACCATACTTAGTATATTCTAATAGTCATAAACTACCCCACCATAATTATAAAAATAAAATTATTACCGGACTAGATGAACTTCGAACATCAGAAATATTAATGTCACTAAAATTCACATCTTCAGTAAATGAAGAAAGTGTAGTTTCACTCGTACTTTGTAATATTCCAAATTCCGTTGAATGTTTCACTGTTGTAGGTGGAATTCTCTCAGTATTTGTATAGAAATTTTCAGTATCTTTCGAATGCATTTGATGTCTAAATCTTCTTGTTGTGGAAGTAATATCAGAAGTTGTACTAAATGAATCCTTAATATTCTGTTGTAGATCACTCTCGGTTTGACTTATATTGTAATTTGTACTTTGTGGATTTGGTGTTGTTTTAGTGCGTGTTTTAATTGAATAAGAATCTTCCTCTTCACTTCCATCCGGAATTTCTACATAGATTGGTTGAAATAAATTATTGTTGACCTATAAATAAAGATAAATATATACATCCATTCTTTACGGATACTCCATAACACAAACTTATTACAAAATTCATAACTAGTAAAGAGAAACTCATTTCGAGAGCTACACTATGCAAGTGAAAGTGAGCTTTGTAGCAAGTGCAACTTCGCGAGCCTGGAGCCTTTCTGGGACGAAGGAGCATCCGCAGACCACGTCAGGTCAAGTCAATTGTATTCTACTCACCAAACTCGACATAAAAACGTTAGTGACATAGAACGAGGTTCGAATAAAAGTAAAATTTTGTGTGATTACATTATATGAATCGAGCAAGCTTACTGCAGCCGGGAAAAAATAAATTTGTCTGATAGGTAAAATGTCTATAAAGAGCGATCCCGGAAGGAAACTAATTGGATCTTGTTGCACATTAAAATCAACTCAATATCGAAGACAAACTCACCACACTTGATACGGGCATCAGGTTCTTGTTTAACTGTTAAGAGTAATCAGGAAGACTAAAAATGGCATCTAGTACCAACTGAAGCTCCAACCGCGCAACTTACCACGCTAACAAAGACATTTGATTGAGTTAGTTACTCACAGTATTTTATCAAAAAATTGTTCTCTTATGATTTTTACAGTAACATGATAAAAATGGACTCGATTCTAATTTTCTTTGTTCAGAAAATAATATTTAGAACAAAGAAATAAATTACAAGATAGCAAAAACTTTCAGATGCATTGATTTTGTTCTCAATAATTCAAAACGGCTAAAAATTTGTATACGTAAGCTTCTTACAATATGAATTTATCAGATTTACCTATTTCAAATAAAATACGACGTTGCCTGGTCTAACATTAAAGTTTTTTCACGATATCTCCGGAACCATTATGAATAAAACATTCAAATAAATTTTGACGGAGTATTAAGAATGCGTTTGAATTTTTAAGATTTTTGTAAAACGTAGCCTTGACAGTATACAGGGTCTGTTTAGTTTTATAAACTTTAAGTCCTTTTTCTCAAGAACGGCTCTACATTTTTTTTAATTTCCGTATCAAAAATCCTTTAATTCCTGAGCGATACAATGTTAAAAAAAGAGGTACAATTTACTTTACAAATATGATGAATTTTGAGGGTTGAAAATAAAACTACTATTCAAAATTTAGCGAGAAAAACAAGCAAGAATAAACTTCAACAGAAAAAACTCACTGCTTTTTAATAAGCTGCCAGACAAAAAAGACTGAGACTTACTTACCTCGTTAAAAATTTCGAAATCAAATACGCTGCAGCATCTTGACACTTATCAGGAACAATAATATAACTTTTACAAATATTAATAACTCTACTCATTACAGTAAGCTGAGGAACATTACTAGAGCCACCTATTCCATCCAATCGACTGAGTGGAAATGGTATCATAACAATAATTGATAACCAAAGTAACAAAACATAACGTGTCGTCCATGTTTCCGAATCAGAGGGATCTTGCGCTTCCAAAAGCCTTAAAACTGGTTCAAAGTCGGCTACCTGAAAACATTAAATGTTATAAGGCTATATGAGAATAATAAAATTGCTTACACACCTCATGAGGTAGTTGATTTACAATAACTTTGTAGCCTCTTACATTAACAAGAACTTGCATATATTTGAGTGCATAATGTCTTAGCTGCACCGAAGTCTCTGGATTTCTAACAATATAGATAAATTTCTCAAGTAATTTCTCTAGATGTGAATCTAATAAGTGTGGTTGTTCCTGGTACTGCTTTAAAATATCCAAATATCTCTCATATGTTCGTTCTATGTTTGATCGCTTGGTGGTAATAACATCTTTTAGGTTATCAATCATATTTAAAACTTCTTGATACTCTATAAAATATTCCAAGGCACATCCCAGACCAAATGCTGTGTCGTCTTTTTCAGCAGATTCATCCATTTATTAACAATTATGTTAAATAAAATTACAATTTGCCAGGGAACTAACTGTTCGTAAAATAACAAACATGAAGATAGTCAATATTACGTCAAATTGTTTGCAAACTACGTTTGTAATTGCTGATTGATATACCGTTTCAGATTAAGGTTGCCGACATAATACTGATTGTTATAATGTTAAACGTAGTATTCTTAACTTTATATTTTATGTTTTGAAACATTACACACGAATATTGGAAATTCCATTTTAGATGAAAAATTATTAAACGGTTTTACCACGCATTAAATTGAGTTATATTTCTATATTATGAAACGTATAATAATGTTATACTTACGAACATAAATTATGTGAATTAATTAATTGAAAATAATATTAAAGTAAATTAAATTATTTGATCCTCTAGCTTTTATTCTGCCGGCTGTGTCAACTTTAGAGTATAGCTCTAGACCAGTGTTTCTCAACCTCGGTACGGGTACTCCCAGGAGTACAAAAACAATGTAAAAGTAGACATTGATTGCCAAATAGATTGAACATTTAGGATAATTTTTTTGAGCCATAAGATTGCTGTGAGATTGATTATTTTGAACATGGATGCACCAATGGTTAAAATTTGATACTATACGGAAAAGTAAATTTACGAAATTTGTAAATGATCCCGTTCAATTATTGACAATCAGTTCTTGTAAGGAGTAACATAACGAGATGTTGTCGAATAATATTAGTAAAATAACGCTTCGCGTTTCAGTTAACCAATCAGAAAAAGTGAGAAAATATTCGTGAATGAACCAAAGTGATCTGAGCTCCAAAAATTTATTTTACAAAATAAATGTACTATTCTGATTTCGAGATTCCTAGAATCTCCTTATTCAAACACGAATGTACTTAAATTTAAAAGCTGATACAAATAAGAAAAGTCTAATTAATATAAATCTAATTATATCAATAATTTAATATACAGGGTGGGGCAATAGTACGTCCGTTTCCAATAACTTGGTGTGTATGATTGGTATAAATTTGAAATTTTGGGGTTGTGTTATGCTACGAAATGAGCGACTTTTAAAAATATTTTCAGGTATACAGGGTGTTTCAAAAAAGTATTACATGTGAAAATTTACGTTTTTAAATGGAATACCCTATATATTTTAATTTTATTTAAAACTCTTGGCTACACTCTAACATTCATAGAAGTATCAAAGTAATCTGCTCAGCGGTTCTCAAGTTACATTTGTTTTTGTCAAAAAATTGTGTCATATTGTAAAGTAAAACGTCGCTGTGTCCAAACCTTTCGAAATTTAGAAATAAAATTTGTTGTGTTAAGGTCAGTTAAGGTCAGAAAATAATACCTGTACCTTGTTTTGATTATCAGATATACAGGGTGCTTAGTATAAAAGTATCAACTTTGCCGACTTTAAAGTGATTTATCTCCATTTTCTTAAATGGACCAACCTGTATATTTTACAGCACGTGCTGCAGAAGTAATTTTTTATCAATCCACATGTAATGTCCTTCTACCTATCTTTAGCGGTTTTTGCGATATACATGAAAATTTAAAATTGCAATGTCATACATATGCATAATAAGATATTAATCAAGTTAGCGAGAAATAAAAAAAAACAAATGAAAATAAGAAAGCAAGAATGCGAGTTGTCAGATTAAATTGTCAATAATGCAGTTAAGTTGTTTCTTGTGCGTAAAAATGAATTATTCAAAAACTGAATTAGTATATATGATTTTTATACTGGGTGCATTCGAATAAAACCCGTTTTTGGCGAGTAGAATTTATAGGGAAAAATATCCAGAAAGAAGACATCCGGAAAAGAGAGTTTTCGAGAAGCTAATGACAAGATTTATAGAGACTGGAAATGTATATTACATTAACAGCATCTTGGCCCGCGTGGTTTGTGAATCATACGCTAATATTCTATTTGACGTGAAAAGTAACACTGTTTTGAAACACACTGTATACCTGAAAATATTTTTAAAAGATGCCCATTTGGCAGCATACCACATCCCCAAAATTTCAAATTGTTACCAGTCATACACACCAAGTTATTGGAAACGGACGTACTATTGCCCCACTCTGTATGTGTTTTAATACATTAAGCCAGCCCGTCAACTATAGATAAAAACTGGAAGAGTGCCATTTTGAAACTTATTGAGAAGATTATAGCTCGCTCGACAAGGTTAGAATTATGCTGTTTGCGGAATATGACAGATGTTAAAATTCTCTAACGTTTTATTTCAAAAATATCTACAGGGATGTAGGTATAAGGACGTAATTATAGGCGAATGAAAAGAAAATGAAATTTTGTGAAAATATGCAATTGTCAGTTTTATATAAATTTAGAAATATTTCAAAAGTGCTGTAAAATTGCAAAGACATTAAAGAATATTAATAAAATAATGAAAATTGCAAAAGATTTCATAATTTTTAGCAAAGAAATGAAATTCGAAAACCTATTTTATTTGACATGGCACGAGCGGGAACGGCTGACTTTGGTTGGGTTCTCCTCATCGTGAAACACTCAAATAGTAGATTGACGTTTATTCTCTGGTTCATAAGAATAAATCCAAGACTCCAAGACATTTTTGGAGTCGCCTCTATTCAAACGATTCAGAGTTTTTCGGCACCAACTGACAGGAGCCGCCATTTGTTCCTCGGTCAACAGATGCGGGATCCAACGAGAAACTAATTTTTTCATGCCCAGCCATTATGTAAAATCTTTTGGATTGTGGTCTTAAAAATGCCCAAGGGACTCTCGATCTCCTGGTAAGTTACATGATGATCGTCAGTAAACATTTCGCGCACAGCATTTACGTTTTGATTTTAGTGGGCCTGACTTAGGATCATCGCCTAGGTTTGAATTCAGGGCACCTGTGAGAAATTGTGAATTTATGTTGTAGTTCATTACCAAAAACAATAACCAGCTCGGCAAGATATTGTTGTTGCGATAAACTTCTTCGAAAGTTGTAAAATTTATCGATCGGAAATGCTCTCGATTTAATTCCATGTTTCTGAACGCCTTACTAACTTTAAAAATTCAGTGTGACTGAATCACTTGTTAAATTTTGACGAAATTTTCAACACGTGTCAATATAATGTTAAGGTAAATTTCGGAATCATATGTTTTGTCACTTACGTCCTCTATATGCAAAATTATATGCAAAATTAAAATGACATCCTCTTAGCATAGCTAGCCTGGACTATAAGCCTACATTTTCCAAGGTATTTTCAAGTTGCTCTCGAGTTGTTTATGAATTTCCATTTCTTTTCTATATATGCGAGGATAGAATTTAGCGCAATTTGAAGATTCAAATTAGAATTGTATATTCTTGGCTTTGAATTTTCACTAGACGATTTGATAACCTTGTTTAATAATATCAAAGTTAATTATATATTCACAGCTTCGGAAAAATAACTGAATCTTGAAATGTAAATATTCATTTAATAAATAAATTTATTTAATAATTTGCATTAATGTATTTTCATAATGAAACTGTATAATTCATAAGATATGATGAAGCATTAAATAAATTTACATCAAAATATAAATATTTTCTGACTTCAACATATATTAATTTCAGACAATATTTTTCATTTACATTAAAAATATTTAAAATATATAAAAGGTGTAATCATTGTATAAATACTTATATAGAACACTGATGTAACAATTATTTAGTGTTACAGTTATAGGAATTCTTTATTATTTAATTAATTACATTTAAATAAAAATTCTATTTCTGTTAACATCATAAATATTTAATTGTTGTAATTTTAAAATCGTCATATAATTTCCTCTTTGGTAGTTCGGTCCTGAAATCATCGCTGAGACTGGTACATCCACGTAAAAATATATTGTATCGACTGATTTGGTACTGCACCACAACATATAGAATCTAACTAATTGAAATCACGGTCTCCAAAAATTTTACAAATAGTCTTGATTCAAATTAGTTTTATTGTGTCTTGTCAAATTAAATAACTAATAAATCACTTGACGTTTATAATTTAAAATTTTCGTGCATGTTTGGTGTACGTGGAAAAAGTTTTTTTGAATATTTGATGTTTCGTGGTTAAACCTCGACGCTGGCATTATTTAATAGAGTAAATTATGAAATTAATATTTCTTATTACTCTAGTCTAGAAACAATGTTTACCCCATCCGAGACTCGAACCCGGACCTCTCAATTGCCGGTCGATTGCTCTTCCAATTGAGCTAAAGGGTACTTATTCGAAGACACAAATAATTTTTAATATGTATTTGTTTTCCGTATCTATTAAGATAGACAACTTTTATATCAGGATTTGTTTTGGTCACCTGTTTGCTAATATCAAATCTTAATATAAAAATTGCCAATCTTAATAGATACGGAAAACAAGCTATTTGTGTCTTCGAAGAAGTGCCCGTTAGCTCAATTGGAAGAGAAATCGTCCGGATATTGAGAGGTCCGGGTTCCAGTCCCGGGGTGAACACTTTTTCGAGACACAAGTAATAAGAAATATTAATTTCATAATTTACTCTAAAAAAAGTTTTTATTTGAATTGATTGCTTTTTTTCAACTCTGTTTCAATAACAAATTTGAGTGAGTACATTAATGATGAGTTATTATTGTACACTTAAATTATAAATGGCAATTGAAGATAAAATGACTGTAGTGGTTGGGCTTGTGATGTCGTTATTTTACCCGACCTTTATGGTATTATGCCCTAACACTATGTTACTTTACTACTGTGTTGGTGTGTAATGAATCATGGTGGATAAATTCTGACATTTTAATTCTATGGTTGGAGCCCTTTATAGAATCGGTAAAACCCACAAAAGAAACTCGTATCCATTTATTAATAGATACATATTTTTCTCACATAACTCTACAAACTGTAACTTTATGTCGAGACAATTATATTGATCTTCTAAGGTGCTCACCCTTTACAGTTTATCGCATGCAACCAAAAGATGTTGTTTTCTACGGGCCATTTAAAATCGCTTGGAGTCTAGTATGCACTGACTATTTGATTTGACATCCAGGGGTGTTTATTACAATTAAATATATCGTGGATTTATTTAATGCGGAATACTGCAAAACTGCTACAAGAAATAATGGCATACCAAGCTTAAAAGTAACAGGATTAATTCTGCTTAACTCTCAAACGATTTTGATTTTGAGTCATCAGTTATAACAGAATGGCTTTATAATGACACTATCACCAATAGTGATGAAACTGGAGTTCACTTATTGATAATTACTAAATCGCGGTAGAGCTTGAGGTAATTCTTTAATAAATTAATTATGCAAGATTTTAATATGGATAGCTTGTTCACCGTTTTTCATAAACAGTCAATGCGTATAAGGTCTGTTAATTTTAGGGCCTTCGTCTATTCGAAACCCATAACGGCCTCGCTGAAACGAGTTCGGTCCCTTAAGGATTAAATTATGAATTCACTTCATAGCACACTAAAATTACACTGGACAGTAATAACATCTAATTAGAAATAAAACTATCAAGAGCTTTAAGTTTTCTTTAATATATATCATCATATCAATAAATATAAAATTATAATGAATCTAACAATTAATTACACACATTAGCTAATTATTTACTTTACTACTGATTGATTATGAATTATTTCTCTAGTCAGAATCAATAATTAAAATAATAAAATTGAACATATTGGGGGAATAGATATCGTTGCAATGTCACAACCAGAAATTAATTATAATAGTTATTTAAGCAGGTAATCA
>WYDF02092642.1:0-10845 GCA_009867245.2 Adranes taylori | reverse complement strand
ATAATCCCACTTTTAATCCCACTTGTGAATTTATAAAAATTTTGCGTCGAAACAAGCGCTTGTCACATGTTAGTAATATTTCTACTTGGCAAAATTTTTATAAGTTCACAAGATCATAGTACAACACTGATGGTAAATACTTATATGTAGATTTAATATTTTCTCGTCTTTAGAAACCGTTATGTTTGAGAACCTTAGAACAGGAAACATTATTTGCCCAAATATTGATTAAAATGCCAATTTTAAAGCTCTAAGTGCAGATTTATAGTCACAAACGGAACACTGAAATGGTTTTTCTCCAGTATGTATGCTTGTGTGTCTTTTTAAGCCACAACGGCGCAGTCTAGTTTTTCGCGGCCTATGGCTGGTCTTGACTCACTTTTTCCCAGTATTTGCTTACGGCGCGGATAGCTCCGCTGTCCAATTTGCCATGGTCTACGATCGCTCTTGACTCTCTTTTCAACTAATTTCTAAAAGAGCCTTCTCCTTGACAATTTGTCTATGCATGAATTCGCTTACCCATTAATTCCCTGGTCCCGATATTTGCCTACAGCGTGAAGAATTTCGGTGTTACGCTTTGGCGCGGCCTGCTGCCATTTTTGATTTTGAGTCACTTTTTACCGCGTCTGCTTTGCGCCAAATTGAAATCTCTGGGCCTTACGCATGTTCCCAAGTTTAATTTTTTAACTTTCATAGAAACAGAAATATTTAATGTAGTAGGTAGTACAATAGTCGTTTTCGAGAAAATGGATCGTAAATTTGACAAAACAAAAAATACTCTGTAAATACGTTAAATTGTAACTGTACAAAACATGTTTCAAATAAAATTGACCGAGGATTTGATAACCTGTATAATAAAGTTTATTCAAGTATTCTATCTTTTATAGTTCCAGAGATATACCGAAAAGTTGGAAAAATTTGAAACGTGGCAACGTCGCGTTCTACACAAGTTTCAGGCATGGTACTAATTTTTTTCGACACATAATACAAGATACTATATGCGATCAAAATTTCAGTGTTCTAATTTTAAAAGTGAATTTTTGAATAAAATGATCATTCTGAACCCCTCCCAAAATTTTAATGTGCACCCGCCACTGATTACAACATTTATTCAATTGCAAAAGCACCAAGTTATATGTCTTATAGGTCTCATACAACGTAAAATATTTTTTGCATCCTGTAACTTTGCATATAAGTGCTATTACTTAGGCCTTGTATATATACTGTTGAAAGTTGGTTGCCATGGCGACAAGTTGCGAAATTTTAGTTATTAAGGGTCATATCTTTGAAACTATAAGAGTTAGACCCTTCGTGTGTGCTATCATTTTAAATAGAATTACAAAAATATACAGGGGGGAATGTATAAAATTATACAGGGTGTTACTAAAAAGTTAAAAAAATTGCTCAACATGGGTTCAGTACATTCAGTTCTGCGTATTGGTACAATTGAGGCTTCTTAAACATACATATGCACGCAGAGTTTAATTTTTTTTGTGGTAAACTGTTCCTTGCGTCTCCACTTTGAATTACATATAATTGGTTTGCACTGATGTGAATACAAGAGACGTACTAAGGTGAAATAGAAAAAAAAAATCGTCAAAACACGAATCCTATATCGTTCATGAACCTATATGGTATATGAAAGATAAAAATGTATCCATTGGACAGCACTTCTATAAATAAACACGCAATGTTGCAAATGTGCAAAAGTGAAAGAACTTAGTTTTGAACTTCTTAAAACAGCTACTAAATTTTTCTTACACAAGCTAATTTTTGTTACACTTCAATCCAACATCTTACAACTTTTTAAACTGCAACGATTGCGGATATATCTTAGAAAGGCTTAACTTTAACGTATCAACGTCATATTTTCTATTACGAATATTGAAATGTGATACAAACAGCTTCTGAACTCCTAATAAAATTCCTGAACTTTGGGGATTATTTAATATGGGGTTGTGTCAATTTTGTGCAGACATTGCAGTAATAACGGTACATATGTGTGTCAAATATCATTGAAACCTACTCAGTAGAGTTGGAGTCAGTGATGGGATTCAAAACATTTAGCAACTGATTTGCACCTCGTAATAAAATCATTTCTGTTCAACTTGAATTCATTGTTTAATTACATATTTTAATTTCGAACAGTTTAAAAAAATGTAAATTATATTATAGTTATTTCGTAATAGCTTAAAATTAAGGCCTTGCTTTTATTAAGTTGTTTGGCCTTGCTTTTATTACTCTGCCATTATCTGCGGAATTGTTTTTCCTCAGCCGCATTTTAATAAATGATTCCATATATTCATAGGAAAAGCAATTAAATGTATTACCATACAATTAGCAATCTTTCGAATAGGTAAACGGTTTTTTTTTTTCAGTATATATTAAATTCATTGTAGAACATCCTCTTTTAGCTTCCGCAGAATTAATCGCTACCGTATGTATAAGGTTTTTCATTTTTTTTTTTATTGACTTTGGAACGACTTGATTTTCGCGATTGCTTATAACTTTCCTCAAAAGTCGTAGAAATTATTTACGTCGATGTCGTAATGAAAAATATCCTTGGCTCTGCTGAATTTCTCCTCTACGGTTATTCAGGGAACAACAATCTCATCCATTTTCCCAGCATTAGCCTCAGAATATTAATAACTTTAAAAAGTTTATTTTTCATCCTTTTCATAATTTTTGTAAACAATAATTGGTCATCATTATCATCCATTAATTTGTTTCTCATATTAACTATTACTGCGTCCATTAATTTTTGGCGAACGAGGCTACTGTAAATTGTATGCTTCACAAAGTTAATATCTTTAAAAGCATGCGGATTGATGACTTCAATTACTTACTTTTCATTTATTCCTTTATTTTCTTTAATTATTTCAATGGCCAATATAAATCTCTTTGTTAAATTTTCGTCTCGTATAATATTAAAATTCAAATGAAACAACACTTACATGTTACACTTACATAGGTAATTTCAGCCGATTCTCGAGAGCCTAGAAAATTTTAGGAAACGGTTCGCGCGAACCGGCTGTAACCCACCACTGGTTAGAGTTACTTAAATTGTAGAGTTGGTTGGAGTTATGTAAAGATTTATCAAAAACCACTTTTTTTATCTCAAGACAGGCCCATAGTTACTAACACACGCATACAGTGCTAGCTAGGAGTCCCATGAATTTTATGGGCTTTGAATCTGTTGATGTAGTTTGACGCTCATTGTATTGTTGTAAATACTGTACTCATTGTAAATACTACACTCATTGTATTGTTGATGAATAGATACATACATACTACACTTAGGTATAAGCAAATGAAACTTCTGAACTAGTATTTTTGAACTAGTATTTTAAAGTATTTTTAATACAAAATGTTTATGTATCATTTTCATACAACGCGTTGAGTTTTAAACATTGATTTTGAAATATTTGAAAAGTTATTTGTGTAAAGTACCACTTCCGGTAACTGGAAGTTTATCTATGTACTTATGCGAAAAAAATTGTAGAACAAATTTTATCATGTGATTCTGAGTTTAATCGAAGCATTTAAAAATACTTGCAGGTTTTTGTGATCATTGTAAAACTTAAAAATTGTAAATGTTAAAAGGGTTTGGCGTATCAGAATAATTTTGTTCTACATTAAACTCACATCGTTTTTAATTTTAAGTTCTTCCATTTGCCGAAGTGATAATCATGAATTCCCACATTCCAGCTTTCTTTTACAATGCGCATTAATGGATTTATTCCTTAACTTTGCAAAAATAAAGAAACAAATAACTGAACGGTGCTGCTACCTACCCTCATCATTTCCGTGGGAGCGTGGGAAAAAATGATGGAAAGAATGGAAGTAATTAATGAGAGCAGAGAAAATGAAAGTCATAGAGAGACAGGAGAGGGATGTAAAAATTAGAAATAGATTTAATTACGAATATAAGTGGATAAGAATAGAAGAAGGGATGCCAAAGTATTTAGTATCTGGGCTTAGTATGGATGAAAAAGGATGATTGCAAAGTATAGGTGGAAATAGATATTGGATGGATATGGAAATAGATATTGGATGAAAAATAGCAAGAGAGGATGTGTAGAATTTGTGGTAGAGACGAGGAAAGGTGGATTCCTTGGATGAAAGTATTTGAAGGGATAGAATGGAGTGAAAATGATAGGATGTTAGGGAAGAACTGGAGAATATATCTGGGACTGGAGAAAATGAAAAGAATAAGACAGGAGATATAAAGAGAACGTGACTTGGAGGAAGGGATAAGAATGAGAAGCAAAATTAAGGAATATTAGGATAGAATGGGGAATATGGTAAGGTAAGAAGTAATACAGATAGCAGAAAGTATATGAATGAGAGGCAGATCCTAGGACAGGAAGATGATAGGGGACAAATAGCGGGTAGAATGAAAGAAGGTAGATTAAGAAAGTTATTGGGATAAAATAGAGCTTCCAGTCTCCAATAGGAACTGGGATAGGAGAATTGTTAGAGTGGTGTTAGGGTTGGGAGTATTAAGAAGAGTAGTTAAATATGTTTTATAAGGTAGGTTAAGATTAAAAAAGGATTTTGTAATGTTTTTATATTGTATGCCAATAAGAGTTATTAATTACTAATCTTTTTACACTATCACTGGGTAAAAGGTCCATTGATTCTAAAAGCGTTAATAGCTAAATATATACGTCTCAAAAATATTTCAAACAGTTTCAAACAGCTGGACTATTTCATAAGAAAAAGTCCCGCTTAGTAACTTTTCAGGACATTTTAAACAATGTTTTTATTTGAATCTGTATTGTGCGTTTAAATTTATGAAAAAAGTTATATTGGTGCTTGTCCATTCGTTCTTATGATTCTTCTCACCTGCCTGA
Source organism: Adranes taylori (assembly GCA_009867245.2). Classification (NCBI taxonomy): domain Eukaryota; kingdom Metazoa; phylum Arthropoda; class Insecta; order Coleoptera; family Staphylinidae; genus Adranes; species Adranes taylori. The sequence continues at coordinate 5,989 of WYDF02092642.1, read as the reverse complement.
GTTATAGATCGATTGACAAAATTCCAATTATCGGGCGACAATAGATGTCAGTCGACAATAAATCAAACGTATTATCTTTGCTTTTTCAAAGAATTTGTATACATATTATAGAATTAACGGGAAAAACAACGGGGAAATAACGGAAAAAACAACGGGTTCCTGTATTGCCAAAAAGTGCTTGGCAATCAAAATCCTTGCCTTGAATATATTCATGAATCCTATGCCTTTTATACATATTATACATAATGATACCTAACTAATAAATAAGTATTATATTTTATTAATAAAAAATTTACATGGAAAAAATCAAATTAGCAAAATTACATAATTAAAACTAATTTTATAATTACACAAATAATATAATCACATATATTTATATATAAAAATTTGTGGAGTGACCACCACCCCATCTTTCATATACTGGAAGTAAACATTTTTTTATACACTTCATTAACCAACATTTGATCTATGCACTTTTGATAGGTCAATAGGTGTTGGGTAACAATCGATTAGCCTAAAAAGGTATAGTTGTAACCATACGGGAAAGGGTACTTCGCATGTCTGTAGATTTAATATTTTGTCGTCTTTAGTAACCGTTCTGTTTACCAACCTTAAAAAAGGAAACATTACCTACCTAAATATTTATTAAAATAATAATTTTAAAGCTACTTAATTGTTTTATTTGAAAGATTTTTTCTAAAATCATATATACAGGTGTACTTTGATTTGGTAATTTTTTTGTATCGAGAGTTCCTTTAATATTTAAGCTATTTAGTGAATTTTAGAAACACCCACGATTTTAGTATCGAAGTAATTTGACCTTGAAAAAAATTCCACTACCCTAAATATTTCGGTTTCTATAGAGATTGCAAAAATGAGACTGGGGAAAATATACTTCTTATAGTCCTACTTTTTATCATTTCTGACATATATTCTAAAGTGTGATAAATTTGCAACGTTGTGCTCTATAGGAGTTTGAGACATGAATCTTATTTCATTAGACGCATAATGCAAGGTACTGTTTGTGGGTAAACGTTCTGCCGCCCAGTTTAAAAACTGAATTTCTGTATTGAAAAACTGGCGCATTTCTGGTATATTAGATTTAAACGTCTGCGCGCAAAAATCGTGTGTAGCTGCGACCTAATTTCATCCGAATCGGTTCAGTAGTTTAGGAGAAGTCTGTGAACATACACACATTCATATGTATATACCAGGGACCCGAACCGGGACCGAACCGAAAAAACCGTTATTTTTGCCGGAACGAAAACCGAAACCGAACTGATATTTTTTCCGGTTCAGGAGAAACTTTTTCGCTGATAAAAGCACGTATTATAAACTGCAACTAAACAGTATCAAGACGCGTCTCCAGAAAATCCAGCTTCAGACAGAATATCAAGCTAAGGCCGAGAACAGTTCATGGAGATGCTCAATAGAGAAAGTAAGGTTGAGGCTGAACAAGAACCTGAAGAAGAGGAAGAAATTGTACAGAATAGAGAAGGAGTAGGAAATATAACTAACTCGGAGTCACCCTCCAAGGAGGAGATTGAGACAGCGATCAAGCAACTAAAAACTGGAAAGGTTCCTGGAGCAGATAATATTTCAACAGAGCTCGTGTCAATAACCCAGACACCGCCACTGAATCCGTGCCTCTCGTCAGGAAGATTTTGAACAAAGAAAACTTGCCACAAGAATGGAGACAGGAACTTCTCATCAAATTGCCTAAGAAAGGGGACAACACCAACTGTCATAATTGGAAAGGAACCACCTTACTATCAATTCCAAGTAAAGTGTTGACGTGGGTGATACTTAACAGAATCAAAGCACACATGGAATCACAAATAAAGAAGAAGCAAGCAGGGTTCAGGGCACATTGGTTATCGTTCTTGTACCGACCAAATTAAACGCTTCGTATTATTATCGAACAGTCAAATGAATTTATCATTAGCCTTAATCTTCTCTTTGTAGATTTTGAAAAGGCTTTCGACTCCCTTAAAAGGGGAATTATGTGGAAAACCTTGCAGAAATGTGGGTTACCGGAGAAGATAACAAAGGTAATTAAAGAAACATACAACAACTACAGATGCCATCTCATCCACGAGGGGAACATCACGTAACCATTCGCAGTTAAGTCAGGAGTTCTCCAACGATGTATTCTGTATCCAACAATCTTTCTATTGGTTCTGGATAAGGTGATGAGGAAAGTCACGGATGGTAAAAAGAGGGACATATGATGGAAGCTGACTGAATGACTGGAGGATCTGGATTTTGCAGATCATATCTGCCTACTCTCACAGAATCATCTTAATATGGAAAAGAAACTCCAAGACCTCGAGTGCGAAGCCAAGATGTTGGGTCTGAAAGTAAACTCCTCCAAGACAAAGATTATGAAGACAAACACAAGAGTTGCAAGAACTCTTTTTGAGTTGTAGAGTTGAGTGACCCATGATGGTGGTGCAGCTGCAAATGTCAGAGCAAGAGTCCGAAAGGGGGCCTGCAGTGCTATTATAAGATTGTGAGACTTGGAAGGTCACCTCCAAAATCAACAGTAGCTTGCAGGTCTTCCTGAATAGATGCCTCAGAAAAATTCTCCTAATTTTCTGATATCTAACGAAGATCTTTGAAACCAAACGATAAAGAAATCAATTCCCAATTAAATCAAAAGAACATGGAGGTGGATTGGTAATACCCTCCAGAAAAACCAGGATGCTGTGGAGAGACAAGTTTTGTTCTGGAATCCGCAAGAAAAACGGAAACGTGGAAGACCAAAGACATCATTGGAGAAAGACTGTAGATGATGAGACAAAGAAGGAAGGAAAGATTTTATACGCAGGCATTGAAAAATGCTTCCTTCTTTTTAATCTTTTAGCAAGATCTTTTTAACTATTTTTCAAACAAAATCAAAAACACGAATCCTATATCTTTCATATACTTAGATTTATTAAATACATATATGTTGTATATAACATAAAAAACTACAAAAATATGGTAAATTTAGTACTAAATTAAAAACAACCCATCGCAACTAGTATTTGTTCGAATGCTAAAAGTAATGTGTAAATATTAAATTGATAACAATATTATCCAAAATTTCAGCAGTTTTTTTAAAACCTAATTTATTATAAAAATAGATATTTGAAATATACATACAAGTATCAATATTTGGAAGAAAACCCATTTCTTTTTTCTAAGCCACACTGTTAGATTCGCGTGTTATATATGTTTCTTCTTAAATAGCTATTAATTCATGTGCACAAGTGTATGTAATATAATGCGTTCTTTATTGTAGACATAATTGCAATCAGATCACTAAAATATGAACTTTTCAGCACGCTTGAATTTAGTTAATTTTCTGTACAACTTTGTACTCACAAACGGTACACTAAAATAGCCTTATACCCGTATATTTACATATATCATAATTGAAGCACCCAATTTTCTCTCCAGCTTTGTAATCACAATCAAAACACTGAAATGTCTTTTTTACCAATTTGTGTGCGTCGGTGTCTTATTAGCCTAATTTTCTTTGCAGATTTGAAATCAGAAACGAAATTGAAATGGCTTTTCAACCATATGTTTATGCTAATGTATTGTTAAAGCACTTCTATTTACAGATGTATAATCGCCAACAGAACACTCATATTATTTTTCATCCGTATGCTTGCGCTTGTGAAAAGTTAAGCTAATTTTATATGCAAATTTATAATCACAAACGGAACACTGAAATGGTTTTTCTCCAGAATGTATGCGCTTGTGCCTTGTTAAGCCACTTTTCTGTGCAGATTTGAAGTCACAAATGGTACACTGAAATGGTTTTTTTCCAGTATGTATGCGTATGTGTTTTTTTAAGTTACCTTCCCATACAGATTTGTAGTCACAAACCGAACACTTAAATGATTTGTCACCAGTTTGCGTGCTGTGAAATTCGCTAGTGTGTATGCGTTCGTGTGATATTAAGCCACTTTTCCGTACACATTTAAAATCACAAACAGAACACTGAAATGGTTTTTCACTATGCGTGCGTTGGTGTACTATTAAGACACTTCTCCGCGCAGATCTGTAGTCACAAAGAAAACATTGATATGACTTTTCACCCGTATCGATAAGTGTGCAGCGAAATTTTTTGTCACTTGTATGAAATTGTTCGTGAACTTTAAGACTATGCTTAGTTGTACATTTGTACTCGCAATGGGAGCAATGAATTAACTTTTTACTCATATGCAAACCTACATCTACATTCAAGGTATTCTTGCTTGCACATTTGCTATCACAGCTCGTATTTTGGGCTTGTGCTGGACGTGATTCAAAAAGTAAATCATCTATACGATTTTGCTGATGTGAATTTGACGTTGCTTTCTGTGTAGTCAGGAAGTCCTGATATAGGCCTTCAGTATCAACAACTATCGTAGGAAGGATTTTGTACTTTTGTGGCAGAATAGAAATAGAGTTATTTATAGTTTCATCCACATCGTATAGATCCTCATGGATTTTTTCATTTGTGCATTGGCTAATTTCATTTCCATGTAAAGCTATAAATTCTTGGTTTGTGTTCATATTAACGAGTTCCATATCTTCCAGTTTATGTTTGACTAAATATGCATACAATTGCTTTTATAAACTTCTTTTCTACTGCGAAATAATTTAATTTTAATAATTCAATATCTCTCTAGTTCTTTTCTTTGAAAGCATTAAAATCGGACATTTGTCACAAGACGTGGGCGTTTGTTTAGCGGAAATCGTTTAATTTTGCTTATCTTTAAAATGCGCATATACGAAAAACATCAGATAGTAGTGATTCAGAATAGAGTAAGTAATTGTTGCGTTACATTCAAACTGTTATATTCTTAAATATTTATTTAGAAAACACCTAACATTTATTTTTGCATTTTTATGATATTGCACGCATAAGATTATTCAATGTAAATTTAAAGTAATTTTTATTGATAATCAAGCAGCTCCTAAACTTCTGAACTTTTGGGATTATTTAATATGGAGTATTTCCCTTATGTTGTATCAATTTCGTCCTGATATTGCAGCAATAACGGTACATCTGTGTGCCAACTTTTATTGAAACCTACTCAGTAGAGTTGCCTGCTATCAAGACTGCGTGGAATAGACTCAATGCTCTAATTAGACGCAAAATAATTGCGTACAAGGAAGAGTGTTGGGACTAAGCTACATCCAAACTCAATTATCGAGATGGTAGGAAATTCTGGCAGATATTCAAAGTCCTAACAGGACAGAAATCAAATCCCAAATGTCATCTGAAAGACTCCCAAGGAAAACCCATAAACTCTCCAGCGCAATTAGCTGACACTTTGCAAACCACATGCAATAAATTCACCAAATCCCACAAAACGACCTTTTTTTGATTCTCTGGTGGACAGCTTTGCAAGCAAGCATTCAAATATTCCCAGTTTCCCAGAATCTGACGACATCCTCTTTCCTGTTCGAAACCCTAAAATCCGACATAAACACCGCTCCTGGAAATAACACATTAACACGTCGAATCCTCAGAAACATTCCCCAAGAAATCATCCTATTACTTTCCAAAATATATAGTAAATGTCTTTTACTAGGATATTTTTCCAATCTTTGGAACACTGCCAATATGATACTATTATGATATCCAAACTTAAAAAAGACTTGAGCTATGTCTCGTCTAACAGGCCGATTACCCTCCTCAATGTCTTGGGTAAGATCTTTTAGAGGATAGTGACCATCCGTCTGAGTAGCGTACTAGAATCAAACAATATAATCCCTGACAACCAATTCGGATTTAGAGCATTTCGCTCTATTCGCGACCCACTTCTGAAATTTCAAACTGATGTAACCCGGTCTCTAAACAGTAGTCACTGTTCGCTAGCAGTTTTCCTGGACATTTCCCAGGCTTTCGACTCAGTCTGGCATACCGGATTGGTTAGGAAATTCATAGAACTCAACTTATTCCACCCCACCACTCTCCAACTTATCACATCCTACCTCTCCAACC
>WYDF02092631.1:0-10845 GCA_009867245.2 Adranes taylori | reverse complement strand
AAACAGGTTATATATAAAATAACATATTTCAACTTTAATATATTAATCAAGAAATCAACTAGACGTCAGGAAGAAAAATATAATAACATTATCAATCTATAAGTAATAAAAATATCAAATACATTAAGCAGGTAACAGAAGGAAACAATATAAAATAAAACTCGTTATATTAAATAACAAGAAGAAAATAGAACGAGAGAAAACAGCTGAAGAGAACTTTGGCTTTAACATTTCCCCGCATTTCTATGACGATAAATGGAAAAGAAGCAATTCTTGACATCTGTTTATATCGTACAATTCTAGATTCGGCACGTTAATGTGCAAAATTCGCAATGTAATCTTAATTTGGAAATAAAAATTATGGACCGAAGCTACTTTTTGAAACACATTCTGGGTGTTGCCTGGTGAAACACATTCTGGGTGAATGTGTAAAGTATACATTGATACTATAATTTATTTAAATACGGATTCAGTTAGCATTACATCTGCATATTAAATGTTTATTTAAATTATGCCGGTATTACAAAACTATCAAATCATTAATAGGTGAAAAATGATCATTGCAACCTGCGGGTAGCTTAGTGAGTAGAGTCGTTGAAATTCAAATGGCAAAGATGCTACTAACGAAGATGACGCTGAAGAATGCTTCTAATATTGCTGGAACTGGCTCATATCTGTCCTAACACAGTCTATTATACCACATTCTCTTATACAGGTCTAAACTAATAGATACAAATTAATGCCAGTTGTAGTATTTAAATTGTTATGATTTTTTTAATAGTAGTACAAAAGTTACAACCATGGTTCGATTATCAAGGAAAAATTCATTGTACATGTTTTAAATCTGCCATTTCTTCCTTTTTGTGGTGACTTTCTAATAACTGAGTTATCCAAAAGCTCTAAAATTGCAGCCAAATGATACACAGATTATCATAAAAATTTGATGGAAATCTGGATTTGTTGAAACTAAAAAATACAAGTAAACGACATGATTTTTTATATTTACTATCAAAGTATATAAACTAATGTATCAACAGATAAAAGAAATAAAAAACTTACTCCTGCATATGTAGATGCTTTCCAGTAACTACGTAAATCCATATGATTTAGAAAAACAACATTTGCTAAGTAAGTGGCTTATTCTTAATCCAATCCATGTTCTGTTTCTTGTTTTTGAATTTTTCTTACTAACTTATTCGTTGTATTTTTTCGTCGTTTAAGAGACGTGAGCAACGTACAAGACGTTTTCAAAAACCTCACAACAACCAAATTTTCGAACAGTGGTGCCGATAAAGTATATAAAAATCAATATAGATTAATGTCGTCACATGAATTGGTTTAATAGTGGCTTATAATAAATGCATCAAATTTTACATATACCTGTATGAGATTATAGACAATAACAAATACATTTTTATGTTTCAAACCTGTATTTTATTAAGTGCACCTGCTTATGGCACCTGCATGACACTATTCGTTACATACAACTTCCAACATCATAGTAGTAAGACAAGTATTATAGACAGATTTATTTGCAGCGCAGACTTACACTTTTAAGATATATTTCTTAACAAACATTTCGTCATAGCTATTAATGGACTGTAACTAAGTCAAACGCATTCTTTAGAGCATATAATTGCAAGCAACCGTGTATATTGAATCACAATGCATTAAGCAACTTCACGTCACTTTGTTACGCGATTTTAAAGCGTATTTTATTTTATTGCAAACCTTAACCCTTGCAGCTCAACAATTTATTAACATTCATATTATATTATTTGAATATTAATAAATTAGTAATTAATTAGAAAACAACTAAAACGGGTGTGGTTGAATAGTAGTAATAATTTATATTGTAAAGGATTTTAAAATAACTAAATAAAGTTCAAAAACAAAAATCTTTTAAATTATTATATTTTCGTGTTAAATAAAGTTTTTAAAAACTTCTTTTTTATTTATTCCTTCCCTTATCACCACTATTCACCCCCCCCCCCCACTATCATCATCTACTGAACCGAATTCCTCCCATGATACTGCAGGACAGTCTAACAATGTAGAAATTTTCCCAAACATTTCATTAAATTTCGGCTCAGTTTCACGAAAATATAATTGGCGACGAGGATTAGATTTTGGCTTGATTGGACGCCAAAAATTGCTAAATATCAAGTTTAGCTTTGACTGTTTACCAGATTAAAACCTACGTAGAAAATTTAATCAAGCAGAGATCAACAACATAGTTATAAAGGATGACAAAAATGAAACAGATTCGGAATTTCATGTAATATTTATCACTCCTTTTTTATTATACATTTTCAACTACGAATTTGCTCTTGTTGAATATAGTAATAAGAAGAAAATACGTTTAAAAGTATTCAAATGTTAACACCAAAATTTAAAGTCAGTCAAACATTTAATTTTTCAATTAGCAATAAAAATATGCAATTCAACTTAGCACTAGTAATAAGAAATATATTAATTCAAGTGCTAATAATAATTCAAATATAGCTACTCGAAGCGAAATTCAAAACTTCGTGTTAATAATATACTAAATTTTGACGGGACTAAAAGCACACTTCTGTTCTTTACACGGACATGTGAAAATTTCATTGAACAATTTTAAACTTAAATGGGATTTAAAAAATAATTATTAAGCATATGAAATTGTTAGTTGAAAGTTTACAACAAGAATAAAAGGGTCAAAAATATATAGAAATAATTAGTGACATAGAAACAATGTTTCAATTTTTAATAAAAATATTGCAGTTAAAGATATATGTAGCTTTTTCAAAACTTAAAACTTTCCATCCTCCAATTTTAGAATGATCAGCAATCTCAAAAGAAATAATTGAAACTAAAAACTTTAATTTACCATATGAGTAAATTTTGAATATTTAATAGTCATAGTAAAAAAATATTATGACAATAATCAAGTAATATTTATTATTGAAATATCAGTAGTTGATTCGATATCATAAAATTATTATCATTTATATGCATTTCCTATAAACCAGTAACATAGAAAAATGGTTACGATTTTTATACCAAAAGCAAACTTCCTTTTCCTAAATGATAAGAATTATAATGTTCGCAACGACAAGAGACATGTCAATATGGATATCAATACACATAGCCCATGTGAAGAATCTGTTACAATTTTCAAACAATTATAAAAATTGTCAACAACACTTAGTAGAACTTCAAAATATCAAAATCCAGAAAGGTTATGAAAATAAATGAATAGTAATTACATCGACCAAGTCCATAGTACATTACTCATGTACATTACTCAGTACATTACGACCAAGTCCACGTCACATTACGCCACAGTACATTTTCATGGTAAATCTAATCAAGAAACTACAGCGTTACAAGCAAATTATATAATTAGCACACCAGTTAAATAATTACTACAAGTTCACATCAAACAAAGTGGAAGAAACATATAAAAACAACTACCTGAAATAAAAAGCAACTTTAATGGTAAATCTATACAGAATATTCTAGTTAAAATGGAATTGGAAGCAGTAAACTTGGACGACATGCAATTAATTCAACATCAACTGCAAAATCAAAATGATTTATTAAATGGAATCCAAACTCTGCTTATAAGTACATGAATCAACGAGCGTTTGGACAATCCTTTATATATAATTGTATTATTGTATATAATATGGAAACTAGAAATAGAAGAACTGGGACCGAAAAGATTACAACTTTGAATCACATTGAAATATATCGAAGTATATCAAACTAATCTTTCCGATAGAAATCGTTATAATTGAAGCTTTAGCCCCAAGGACATACTTGGGCCACCTGAATGACGTTACTCATTGTATACAACCACCAACACCATAGTGAAAAGATACTTATTATAGATAGATTTATTTGCAGCGCACTTCATTTTGTTCCGCGATTGAAAGTGTATTTTATTTTATTTTATTTTATTGTAAACCTTAATCCTTGCGCTTTGACAATTATTTAACAATCATATTATTTTATTTGAATATTAATAACTTAGTAATTAATTACAAAATAACTAAAACGTGTGTGGTTGAATAGTAGTAATAATTTATATTCTAAAAAAGTTTAAAACAATAAATTAAGTTCAAAATCATTTAAATTATTATATTTTCGTGGTATATATATTTAAAAACCTACCATTTGACCACAAAAATATAATTAGATTCTGAATTAACTTATTTTCATATTTTTAAGAATATAGTGAAATCATACCGTACTCTGTAAAATATGACGCGTTTTAGAAGGCGGTCTACTGGAATTAGAATTTCATTATTGTCTTTTTTAGTACAGCAATATTAATAATCCCACATATTCACATTGATGTTTATTATTCAAATTTTATTAATGCTGTTTTAATCCTTGAATTAAGTAAATCCTGTAAACCTGTAAATCCAAAGATGCAAAGTAGACATATGTGGCAACATTGTGCCAAAAATATATATAGAAGTGGTCATACTTATTAGACATCTCTGATTATATGACATTTAGAAATGCGCATGTGAAATAAATGTCAACTTCTTTGATAATTTAACAGCAATTTTTAAATTTTCACATATTTTTCCATCAAACTCGCAAAATGTTTTGTGGTTCGAAAAACAAATTCGCATTATTCAAAAAATATTTATACAAAAGTCTATGGTAATTTAACAAAATATTGCTTTAAAAAATAAGCTACAAAAAATTTAAATAAGTTTTTGGTTCAAAATTGTTCAACTGCCACCAACACCGGTAATTTGAACAGGCAGTGTTAATTTTAGCCGCTAATTTTGGAATTTGTGGTACACCTGTATAATATAATATTCGGGTTGGCATCAATAATTTCACAGCTGACGGTTCTAAAAGTTTGCCGAACATTTTTATATGATAGTAGGTCTTTACAAACCTCATAAGCGGCAAATGAAGAGGAGAGAAAGCAGAGAGAAGGCAAGACAACACACGCAAGTGACTATTTTGTTTGTAACACAATCGCTTTCCATTTTTTATCTATCTAACTAGTTTCATATTTATCACGCTCTAACACATCATTCGGTGAATGAAAAGAGAGCACATAAGATCATATTTTACTTTCTTCATTTCTTGAGGTTTGGAATGGGCTCTACTGTTGAGTAGTAATGGGACCATAAACAGCTCTCCGACTCTTGACGCGTACTTGATTCCTATATATATATATATGTATATATATATATATATATATATATATATATACATATATATATATATATAATGTCACCGCCAAATTTGGCTGCAGCAATTAGACATTGAGTGTAACATGCTTTTCACCGTCTACGCTGCTGCACCTCTTGAGTCCCAGGTGTACCAAAAGCAATAAAGAATAAAACACGAATTATTTGTAAGCTCAAATTGAATATTTTTATGGACAGCATGTATAAAATTTAATTTTGTTAAACACAGCTATATTTATTACATATATATTGTCATGTTTGCTTTTGGGTGTTGATTTTATGAACAACGTGACTGGAAAGAGAGAATCTTTTAATGGGGCAGGTAGCGATTCCCTCCTGCCATACGGGATTTCTTCATACAATAACTACAAATTGCGATTTACTTTAATACTCACTTGAATTTACTTACTACGAAATTATGTTATAATCCCAAGCTTCCACACACGGCTTAGAATGAAATACAATACTTAGAAATTGTTAATGTTGCGAGCAATATATTGAATTTTATCCGAGTCAACTAAAATTATACTCAAACTAAAAACAGTGCAGCACACCTTTTTAATTCATTTCAATACATTTTAATTTATCCCATATCTCCACTATGCCCCATATCTAACTTGAGATACTTACTTAACAATTTAACTTATTCATGATTTAATTTGGAATAAATTATACTTTAATACAATCTAATTCATGATTTTATTTTCAAAACGCTGTGTGACAAGGATTTATTCTGCAACTTAACAATTCTGAGTGCCGACTTAATGTTCTTGTAAGAGCTGTGTGTCTTTTATTCAATTCTTTGACTAGCTAATTTGCTATCAAAATTACGATCAATATCTCTCCTTTACCTCTATCTCTAGTAACTTAGTATAATATAATTTATGCTCACTTAATTATATATCAGCTCTACTAATGACTTTCAGCTATAATGGATTCATGTTAAATCCGATCAGCTTTCTTCATTCATACTAATACAAAATCATACGGTACGTTTTCACGTACTATTGATTTCCTATCAATTAGATTTATTCCCACTGACAACAGCACGATGTGCTATCTACTGATTATCACCTATCAGCCACGATCACTTCCGCTACCTATAATTTGTATACTTAATTGACGTCATGGAACTTGTTTTTTTCCACGGAAGAAATAATGGTACTCTTCGAATCGCATGGTGAAATTCTAACTCAACTGATATGTATGTAAGAGGTTTTAAATGTTTTAAAATTATACTTTATTTCATGAATAACAGCTTAAGTCTAAATGTTATCTAACATTTGCACTTCTTGCAACTAGTTCGTACAGCACGCAAAACGCTTAAATCACTAAACATTTCCAAGAATATGCCCATCCTGTATCAAGTGTACAAAACTATCTATCATTGAATTAAATTAGAACGATGATAATTTTTTTGGTTACAATATGTCAATATCACTTTGGCTTAGTTTTCATTGCTCCAATTTAGTTTCGGTTCAAGATAATAATTTTTGCACTAAGCAACAGCTAGCTATATTTGGATGTGTTTAACAAACATTTTTATCTTAAGTTTAAATTTTCAGAAGTTTGTGATATTTTTGATTTATTCAAAATTTAAAAATGAAGAACTGAATCTGCAGGTAAGTTGCAAGCCAATTAAAAGTTTTGCCTTTCAAAGACTCAGACAAAGTAGTTAGACGTAGTAAAAACTCTTTTGTTTTCAATCTTGATCCACGTAGTTAAATCATTCAGTTCATTTTGAGTAACTAATACTGGTGAAGAATCTTTTCCTCGTATTTGAGATGCTCTCTCCTTTGGCACATCTTTAAAAATAGTAGATGTAACTGGAATAGGGAGAAATTCTGTACGCACGACTAATCGTGTGGCCAAAGAAATAGTTGCATATAACTATACAAAAATAACAAGCTCATTCACATGAAGTTGTGACTCGTTCTAAACCAGAGTTTTTTTAATCCTTTTTTTTGTGTCGAGCCTCTGTGAGATATAATCATATATTTTCATGTCCCCACACCTAACCTAATCTATGATCGCAGGAGAAGAAAGGCCGCGGATCTGGCGGTGCAAACTGGGCCTGTCTGGACATGTCGGGAACAACGATCAAATAGTTGAATTAGTGGCTGAATGAATAAGTAAAGAAATGAATTAGTAAGTGGGATTTACGTTGGAAATGGATTTGTCTTTCAAACGCTTTTATTCGCGAAAATTCAAACGCTTTTACCAAATTCTATTAAAATTACTTTTGGGAAACTAGAATGAGTAATTTATACCAACAAATTTTTTTAATCTATATTTGAGCAATCTATATTATTATGAGCTTAAAAGTTAAATTATACGCCTCTGTTGAACTTACGTCATTGGTTTTAAGAATATTCGGAGACTTTTCCGGGCAACGGGATATAAAACCAAAGCACTGCAATAAATTCCGCGTCGAGCGTGCTCGTCGAAATAATTCGAAATTATGTATTCCATAAAACAGTAGTAACATAACGGAACTCAACCACCACTCACTCACTCTATACATACACGCCCCGTCAGATATCCAGAGCAGAGAGTTTGCATTTTTCACTCACCCTTTCTCCTCTAACAACCTTGTATCAGAACAAGAAATATACAACCGCACAATATGTATGAACGCACGTTGCGTATTTTGAAATATTAAATTTTTTGCCTTATTTGATTTATTTATTACTTGCATTAAGCTGTTATTGTTTTTGATGTGACCCTTATATTTTTTCTACAAAGTATTTGCAATTATAGTTTAAATATTTAATGAAGAATTAAGTTAGGTGTAACCAAACCATTCACCATTAATAATGAAATCTAATACTATTAACCAAAACATGCACCAATTTATATGTTTATCCATGCAACTTATAATTGCTTTTTTGTTAATTTATTATAACTTAAACTATAAGTTCAATGTAATATTACAATTATTAATTATTTAACGTAACATAATACAAAATAACCTTTTTATTCGAGAGAAAAAAACAGAATTTATTTGTGTCAAATACAGCAGTGCCTGAGTAATTGTACTTGTCAATGTTAAATATAAATAGCAGCATGTTAAATAATGTAATAATACATAAGTAACTAATTGACGGACAAGAAATGATTATAATATCATAACCTTGATTGAGGTCAGTCATATCTTCTGGAGTAGTCCAAGAAATCCGAAGTAGTGTTACAATATCAAACTAATGTTTTTTCGTAATAATCAAAGTCAATACGAAGGGCTCAAGGGAATATGAAGGGAATCAAATTCAATATGATGAACTCGAACTCCTTTTTTTGTCAATTTTTAGTTTCCTAGCGATTAATGTTAGTATAGTTGGGACCTAAATGATGACCAAAATACTAAGGGGAACAACGTGTTAACTACAGAGATATTTGAGAAAGAAGATTCAGCTTGATAAGTCCAATACACTGTGTAGAACAACTTGACAACTCTATAGTTCACGGTGTGGCCATTGTTAGTGCCTCTATCACAAGCATGTTTGTTATGTGCATCTTTCATTAAAGTAGAGGTTTCTGGTAGAGGCCACGGCCAGGCCAAAGCGAAAGAACGCCGTCGGTAAACAAATATAAGAAGAAGAAGATGAAGTAGAGGTCATATTGTTTGTTGTGATAAAGTGGTTGTGTTGAAGTTTTTCAAAATTTAAATTTATATCAAGTGTTTTGTCTTCATTTTAAATAACATATGCCTACATTATTAATTCAAGTTATCTTTACTCTTATTCAGTTACTGTAGGATTAGAGTAGTTTGCAGTGAATATTGATTGTTTTGATATTAGTTTAATGGTTAAAGTGTAAGCCTAGGACTAGTATGCTAGAGATTGTAAATTTAGACTTTATAATGGATGAAGTGTCTTGGATGAAGAATTAGAGTTTCAGCCTATTAATCCACCTTCAAACAAGAAAATACCTAAGCATGAGCGGTTGAAAGAAGTTATGAAAAAATTTGCAAAGCAGAGAAATAGATGAGCCCTGTAAATGTAAAGAAAAATATTTTGAGAAAATAAACGAACATGAAAGAGCAGAAGTCTGAAGGCAAATTAATTCGTTACAGAGTAATGATGAGGTTAACCAGTACTTGACAGGTTTACTTAATATCCTTCCTGTTCAGCGACGTAGAGACAAGAATGAATTACAGGACAATTTTAGTGATGATTTTGACATACACTTATTCTATCAGTGTTTAGAAAAATGATTCTGTTCAAGAACTGAAAATATGATCAAATGCATTTATAGCTATTAATGGAATTTCAAGAGGACAAATTGACTATATTCTGAATCAGATGAAAAATACAGAAAAACCGTCTACTTACAAAAGGAAAAACATAGTAATAGACCGCATAAACTTTCAGATGGTGTTGTTGAAGCAATTCGAAATCATTTAAAATCTTTTAAAGGATGTGAAAGTCATTATAGTAAGAAAGATACAAAAAAAATATCTCTCATATGACTTAAACGTTTCCAAAATGTTCAAGATGTTTCAAGCAGGATGAACCTGGTATTGTTTGCAGTTTAGAGTCCTACCGTACCATATGTAATAATGAGTTGAACAAATCTTTCGGGTACCCGATAACTGGCACATGCAGTACATGTGACAAGTATGCTGCACCAAAAAAGTACCTCGAACAACAGTTAGCTGAAGAAAATGACCAAGAGAAAAAAGGAACACTTCTCTGTAAAATAAATGAACGTAGAATATGATGTTCACTTAGCAAAAGGCAAAGTATTCTCTGACAGGAAAAAAGCAGCGAAGAGTTCAAGCAGGAAATCACATCATAAGGAAGCAATATGTATGGATTTTGCTAAAAACTACCCTTGTCTCAACATTACTACTAATAATGTTTATTGTAGAAGACAACTATCTGTATATGCTTTCTTGTCGGATAGCAGAAGCATATTTTATTTGTATCCACAAACAGTAGCAAATAAAGGTAGTGATGAAGTTGCGTCCATTTTACATCACTTTCTTTACAAGCATTTGGACAAAGATGTGACTCATCTAGAAATTTTCTCAGGCTCACGCGGAGGTGAGAACAAAAACAAAACTTTACTGAGACTTATGCACTATTTGGTTCATGTTGAGAATCGTTTTTCCAGAATGACATTTCCCATCGGTGGACACTCTTATTTAGAGTGTGATAAAAATACACTCTTCACCAGCTGAAACTCCACAAGACTGGGAACATGTCTTTCAAAATGGAAGGAGCAAGTCTTCACCATTCATTGTTGAGGAAGTAGACTAGCAAATGGTGAAAATTTGGTTAAATTTGTTAGATGAAAAGTATTGTAATAAAAAAAACTTCCATGCAAGCCAAGACAAATAAAGGTATTTGAAGTCATGAAGGAACATTCTGCCTTTATTACGACCCGGGAAACATTCAATGGCCACTGGAGTGAAATAGTAATTTTGCAGGAACCTAGAGGGAAGAAAAATAGAAATCTGTTACCGGAAGGAGTTCAAAGACGTTTTAAAGCGTGGCAGAGAGGAAACCTATCACAGGGCGAATTCTACTTACCTCTTCCTGTGTATGAATGTATATAAAACATATTAAAGAAAGGAGATCCTACAGAATGCAATAACTATAGAACAGTTGCACTAATATCACACGCCAGTAAAATTATG
>WYDF02092620.1:0-10845 GCA_009867245.2 Adranes taylori | reverse complement strand
ATATATATATATATCCATAGAAAAACACACACACACACACATATATATATATATATATATATATATATATATTTCTACACCAATTAGAAGCGAAAAAATATAAAATAGATAATATTTTTTTATTCCTATCAGAATTTACCACTAACGCAAAAGTTTATCGTAGTCTGAAATAGTATACAAACCAAATCCCAATTTTTGTTATGTACATAAACAAATTGAGAGGTCGCTGCATTTTAATAGAATATTTTTAAAGTGTCTGAGGGGGGGCGCTATTTTAATCATAAGGGAATTGTTTCACTTGCCTCCTCCATAGTAGATCCACTGGTAACGATAATATCTATACCTTATGATTGAGATACGTATATGCCCTTGTCCACTTTCTTAAGCTATTTGATTGTACGAATCGTCAATATGTACTTGGAAAGTGACTAAGTCATCCAAATTCTCAACATTCAAGTCTTAAAGTAATAATAATATACAATTTTCATTACATTTATCAAAGTTTAAGATGCCAAATAAACAAAATATCTTTACCAGTATACTGATGTTCTATGGCTCTGATCTGTTCTTCGGTAAAAGCCCAATGTTGTGCTAAACGTTTCCATTCACCGGGTTCAAGATATTTGTACGATAATTTGTATAAAATCGCGCGGAGAATTTCATTACCGCCTAACGATTTTGTTGTAGCGCTATCTATTGTATCATCACGACTCAATGAGGAGGAATGCCATTTTCGTCGCGCTGTATTTAAGACGGGTTTTGTACTTGAATTAATAATGTTTGTGTTGTTTTCATCTTGTATCGGCTGATTATTGCTCTTATACGTTTCCTATAAAAAGTTCATACAAAACATATAAAATTTCATAAAAATTTTCATGCAAAATATAGAAAAACTATTATGTGCAACGAAAATATTTTTTTTTTGTTAGTAGACATATTGATAAATTTAACGTAGGCATTGTTTCATTTATCTTAATTATCTAATGCAGCGGTTCCCAATCTTTTTAAGATTTTGTACCGGTACATAGTAGACCATGTGGTGGCGTACATGTCGGTAAATATTTTTGGAAAAACAAGTCTTAAAAAAAATCCTAAATTCTCAAGTGATGACCCTTTTTTTCGTCGCTTGCCTCTCCCAAAAATTTTGTCCACTAAAAAAAAAAAAACGGCTAGCCCTGTAGTAAAACTTTCCAAAATTCTCAACTGATGACCATTTTCTTAGGTAAATATTTTATGGTTTTGCATAATATTGTTTTCATTATGTACCGGTAGCTCGACATTCGCATACCGGTACCGGTACGCGTACCATAGATTGGGAACGTGTGATCTAACGCATTTAATTGCTCTTTTTTGAAGATTCCACGTATTTTAAATTATTCTCATACGGAAATGTTTGTTAGTAGGTGATTTATAGATTTTTTAATAAACTGTCTACGAAATGGTTATGACTGTCAGATATGATAATTATACTTGAAACATATTATTCAATTTAATGATAAGTTTCAATTTTCGAGGACATTAAAAATTTTCCTTTGGCTTAGTTTAATAATTGGATATAGACGAGGATTTGCATTGTAATTAGCTTTTTTATCAATCGATCCAATTTTATACTTCACCACATATATATATTATTATTTTACTAAATCAGATAGATAATTTAATGATAGCGTTATATATATTAAATTTATGAAAATAATTATTTCCTTTCTTCTACAGTTATGCTTAGCGCTTTTTAAAAGATGTAACACATTTTCATAGAGAAACGAATTTTGTATATTTAAATTTAATTTAATATGTTGACTATGTGATTGGAACTATTTAAATTCAGAATTATCTTTAAGATACATGGGCAATATAATGTCTTCCTCATTTATAACAGTATGATGATTGAAATACTTCGATATTTAATTGATCAAGGCTCTTCGTATCTACAAAGGAAAGAGATGAGCCACAATGCAATAAGCAAAGACTAATCTAACGAAGATAAAATGATCACTCGCGCGATTCGATTTGGTAGTTTGTAATGACGGGATTGAGGCTACATTTCAAAGAACTCAGCAGAACTCGACCATCGATCTAACGCTGGCGAACAGTGTATTGGCTTGACAAATAACGGGTTATTACGTCCCAGACGGGGTATCAGATAGTGATTACCGATACATACTTTTTGAGTTAATCGCTGCCAACAGCCATAAGCCATCATTCAGTAACAGGCCAAAAGGATACTCACCAATTCCTTTCGCGTCATCTTTTCAGGGGGGGGGGGGGAGAAAGGAATAGGTGAGAAAACCTTACACAACGCGATTAAGGAGAGTCAGAAGAGGCATTGGGAAAACTTGCTTCAGGAATTTAATGATAAACCATTTGGCTATGCGTATAAGCTAGTCACCAAACTACTTACTCAAACTGTTCCAGTCAGCAACAAAGAGGCTACTATAGATACTCTATTTCCACTACGCCCGCCCAGAGATCGGTCGAGCTACAAACTTTCAGAAATAACAGAAGCCAAACTATTTACTATAGAAGAGTTGGAGAGGGCAACATCCAGATTGAAACCGGCAATAGCGCCGGGTCTAGATTACATGTCGTACGAAATAGTAAAAATTCTCGCTGAAGTAAACTCAGACACACTTTTGAGGATATTTAATGTGTCTATAACAAAAGGAGAGTTTCCAAGGCTCTAGAAAGAAGCTACACTGGTTCTTATACCAAAACCCAAGACAGATCAGAGACATCGCAATTACTGCCTAATCTTCTTGTTCAACACGATGGCCAAGGTATTTAAGCGTCTGGTGGTGGACAGAATGGAGAATTGGCTAGAAGATAACAGTAGCTTAGCACCAAACGAATATGGTTTTCAGAAAGGGAAATATACCATCGATGCACTACATGAGATACCAAGAACAGAAGAAGCAGCGTCTAATGCAACGTAAGCGGAAACTATTGGCAATGATATCTCTAGATGTACTAAATGCGTTCAACTCGGTCAGCTGGCAAAAAATAATGATGACACTACAGCAGCGCGCCAAAAAATAAGATGACACTACAGCAGCGCGGAGTTCCTTCTTACGCAATTAACCTTTTGGACGATTATTTCAGTCAACGAATACTAAGGTATTCAACAGTAGAAGGAAGTAGGGAGAAAGTGCTGCCTTCCGGGATGCCACAGGGCCCTCCGGTTTTAGGCCTTTATGCCCACTACTATGGAATATATTGTACGATCCACTCTTAAAGCAAAAGCTACCTAACGGGGTTTGGTAGTTTGATTGGGCTTGCCGATGACATCGCCCTGCATGCAATAGGTAGAGACGCAGAAGGGCTTGAATCAGCTCTTAACACTTCCATTAAAATCGTGGTAAGCTAGCTTAAGATAAATGACCTAGAAATAGCTCCTGAGAAAACAGTTGCAATTATGTTTAGTGGAGAAAGGAAAGTGCAACACTCTCGCATTCTCATTTCTGGAAAGGCAATGAGGATGGCTACTCAAATTAAATATTTAGACAAAAACTTTACCTTTCCATTGCATATACGAACAACACCTACCAAAGCGATGGTTCTTGCGACAAACTTCAGGAAGCTGATGCCGAGGACCAAAGGTCCGAAAACTACAAAACGCAAAGTGCTAGTCAGCGTCATGGAATCAGTTATGTTTTGCGCGGCACCAATATAAACTAAAACCATCTGTGTAAAAAGAACAGTTAATATATTTGCCAAAGTGCAAAGAATAGGTCTAATAGACACAACAAGAACTGTTTCAAATAATTCTCTCCGTGTGATTGCCGGGGCTCCCCTGATAATTCTTCTGGCCCTAGAGCCGACTAAAGTCTATGAAGCACGTTCTACAGCGAAGTTCAAAGAAGAAGCAGAGTTGATACAGAGCTGCTAGAGACATATTACACGATCGGTAACAAAATTAACCAAAGGACACTGGACATATAAACTGATCAGAAATGTCAGAACCTGGTGCGAGATCAAACACAGGCCAATAAGCTACCGTTTAATGTACGTTCTAAGGGAACATGGCCTGTTCTCATCTTACCTTCATTAATGCAATATAAGAGAGACATCAATGTGCTCACACTGCAAAGACACTCAAGAGCGGGACTCTGCAGAGCATACAATATTCAACTGTGAGACATGGCATCTACAGAGACAACGGGCAAAAATAATCCTGAAAACTTAATCAATCGCATGGCAGTTTCAGAGAAAAATTGGGAAGTCGGCAACAATATGTGCAGTGACATATTTCGAGAGGAAGATGGTCTTGAAAACGGCTCCAACTTTGGTACTCGTCAAGACACCAATGTAAATAAATAAAGCACAACAAATTTACTGAGGAGCTAGACTGTATAACAGGCCTACCGGGCTACACACGGCACAAACACAGGTAACAGACAAGTCCCTCTCGCGGAGAAAAGCCAACGGCGAGACTGCTTAGACGCATTCCTAAGCTTCTATAAAATAAAAAAAAAGTAGAGATACTAATTTTACATATTTAAATTTAATTTAATATATTGAATATGTGATTCGAATTATTTAAATTCAGAATTATCTTTAATGTGCATGGGCAATATAATGTGTTCCTTATTTATAACAGTGCGATAATTGGAATACCTCGATATTTAATTGATCAAGGCTCTTCGTATCTAGAACGGAAAGAGATGAGCCACAATGCAATAAGGAAAGACTAATCTAACGAAGGTAAAATGATCACTCCTGATGATCATTTTATGGTCTCACATAATTCTTCTTATACCTGTACAAAGTAGAAATCAGAAGCTAGTTCCATTAAGTTCAGTTTCATCAGATTCATCATGATAGAAGATCATGTTACTGGTATTGAAATCCGAAATCAGTCTTG
Organism: Adranes taylori; assembly: GCA_009867245.2. Classification (NCBI taxonomy): domain Eukaryota; kingdom Metazoa; phylum Arthropoda; class Insecta; order Coleoptera; family Staphylinidae; genus Adranes; species Adranes taylori. The sequence continues at coordinate 5,984 of WYDF02092620.1, read as the reverse complement.
TTTAGTGTTTAGTTTCATCATCAGAACGCATCTGCACAGAGCCTCAGACAAATAATTGGATATCCTTAGGTGGGTGAATTATTTCTAAAACTGCATGTTGATGTTTAGGAAGTTCAGATTGGTTTAAAAAAGCGCATTTCTGGCATAGGTGATAACCTTTATCAGTATTTTCACATCGCACCGTTTCACATCACTTTCACTTTCGCCTCTGCTTTCACATTGCACCATTGCATACATTAATAAAAATTAAGGCTCCGCTCTGTGCACACCTTCGGCTAACAAATCAATTTGAAAATCTTTTATATGAATTACGTACGTATGAGTGTATGCCTATATATTACTAAAGAGATCTTTGATGAAATTAAATGCAGTTATAAGAAGTAACTAACGAAGACAATCAATTTAGAGTGCATTTCATCCAAACATTTAGGAATTATCGCAATTAGGGACTTAAACGCAATTAGGGTCAGCTATTTTGCAATTACCACCTCTTAGATAATCTCCAGTATTAGCAGACGTGCTAAACAGTAGATTGATTAAGAATATTTTATGGTATTACTTTACGGAGTATGACTTTTGTTAATAAATAAGTGGGCTAATTATTTCGAAAACTGCAGATTGAAGGTTGGGAAGTTTGAATTGGCATGAAAAGCCGAAGGTAATATACATAATGGAAAAAGCATACGTATGTAATTCATATAAAAGATTATAAAAGATTTTCAAATGGTTTGGTAGCCAAAGGTCTGCACAGAGCGTTGGTTTTCATTAACGAATGCAATGATGCGATGTAAAGGCAGAGGGTATTGATGAAGGCTATCATTTATGCCAGAAATGCGCATCTACCCTTAGATCGCGTTTTTACGCCAATTTGAACTTGCTAAACGTCAATATGCAGTTTTCGAAATAATTAACCCACTTAATTATTCATACTCCTTAAAGTAATACCATCAAATATTCTTTAGTAATTGGAAGTACATGCTTAAAGGTAAAAGAATGGATGTGTTTTGTTCATAAATGATTCTACTTTTTAACAGTCGGACGAAGAGTACGAAAGCGCTATGCTGAAAGTGAGTTAGTTACCAAGGAAATTCGATTATGAAGTGAAAGGCAGCTAGCTGTTCTCGAACTCCATAAAGAATTGTATATCCTCTGTAATGCTCAATGATGTATATATTAGTACTATTTGTTTGGATGAAATTATCCAAACTAAGTTAAGCCACATGTTCATCTTGTTTATGCATGGCAATGTCGGATCTTAATTTAACGCTGCCAGACTCACTTAACAATACTTAAGTGAAGTAAATATTTCCGTTATAGAATAATCAATTGTAAGTTCAGATGACAATATGATTGAACGTGTTTGGTAGATCTTTGCTAGGAAAATCTAATTTGGGTTTCTGCTCCTATACAATTGCATTAATTGCGTCAAACTCTTTTATATGAGAATATTAGTGGAGATTGCAAGTTTTCACCAAAAGTTTTGAAAAATATATAGGAAATTATTTTTTTATTATTAAAAAAAAATCATAATAATCTTACAGTTAATAACGTTATGTCTTAAAATGTGTAAAAGCATTTTTTCGTGTTTTAGAATTAATTTCAGAAACCGTAAGTAGGTAAATGATATGCTTACGGTTCGTTTGTTTTTATTCAACTTTCGTAAATTTTTATTTAATGATCAAAACCAGGGAAACATGTCTCTAGAGTTTTAAAATAAATTTCAGTGGAAAAAGTTGAGACTTGCGTCGTTAATAATTTTTTTCTTGTTGAAGGCTGAATTTTATCTGAATTTGCCAAGTGCGTCTGATATGCACATTATATATATATATATATATATATATATATGTATGTATATGCGATGAACTATATTACTTATAATGTAAGTATGAGCTTGTAACATCTGAGACTCGAAAGTTAAATATGAATTTAATGGGGGAAACCTTGACAGTTGATAGATGCAGATAAATAATGTTCATATATTTAATAAGCTGTATGTGATAGGGGTGACTTAATTTTTTTATGCGTTTCGGTTTTCGAGGCAGTTGTGAGACATACGAGGGCTGTTTGATGGGAAAGAAGATTTGGCTTGGGGTAAAAAAATATGTTTTATTTTTCTATATAATTCCCTTGCAACTCTACACACTTAATCCAGCGGCTTTCCGATTTTTTAAACCATCCACGCGTAATTTTTTGGAAACTCTGCAAAATGTGCATTTTTTGCGGCTATCATCTTTTCAGTTGTACCGAATCTCTTTTCACCGAGCCACTTTTTCAAGTTTGCGAACAATGAAAAATTGATAAAGCCAGATCTAACGAATATGGAGCATGGGACAGCAATTCTTAATCTAATTTGATGAATTTTGCGGTTGCAGTGGCGGGCGAATGAGAGGGCGCCTTATCTTGATCAAACAGAACTTTCTTTTTGAACAATTGCGGGCGTTTTTTCTGTAGTTTTGCATCGAATTGGATCAATATATTAGCATAATATTGACAAGTTATTATGCTGTCCTTCTTTAAATAGCCAATAAAGATTACTCCTTGGGAATCCCAAAAGATTGTGGACATACTCTTATTGGCTGAAAAAACGGTTTTTGCCTTTTCGGAGTACGTTCATCGGGAGAAGTCCATTGCTTTGATTGTGCTGAAGTTTCTCGCGTATAATGATGTATCATTTATGATGTATCAGAGTCGCCACGGCGGCCATGTTGGGCCTATCATAAATAGTTTTTGCGTTTGGCAGCTGTCAAAAAAAAATCCAACAGGCGGACGACATAGCATTTCCGGTGATAATACACCGGGAAATTTGAATTTTTAAAATTGTCACGAAATGTCACCAACTTTGAAAACAGTAGACCCGCACGCGTGGGGTACCTTCGTGAGCGTCAAGGTGTGTATTGATGTTAGTAAAAAAGTAACTAGATTTTAAAAAGTCACTAAATTTGTAACTAACTATAGAGATTCTACTCAAACTAATGTACAGGGCAATTTCAAAAAGATTTGAAAAAAAAATCTACTAAAAATATTGAAGTGTGATTGGATAAAGATTGACAGCTGTCATTTGAAAATGCAATATGGCTGACGACAGAGCATTTCCGATTGTTGAATCGGAATGGGAATGGGTGCGAAAATTAGAATTTTTAAAATTTGTAACTATGTAATTGATGTAAAAATAATATACAGGAGTGAAATTTGAAACTAGATAATATTTATCACATGTTTTTAATACAATCTCGCATATATTCTTTAACATTTTTGTCGTCTGCTATAGTAATTGTATTATTTTTAGATGCAAATTTTATATCATTCCATTTGAGCTGCTCTTTAAATAATTTAAAACATTAATACCGTTTGGTACATACTTTGGACTATATACTGGTTGTACATTTGGGTATTTCTTTGACCGTCGTTTCAACGCTTTATTGACACTCCGATGTTAACAACAGGTGAAAATGAATTTAGCGTTATTAAACACTGACTCGACGGATGATTTCGATGAATGAATCAGCAATTCATGGAGTAATTGGCATTCTCATGGTTTCGCAATGACGATTTGGACAATGTCTGCAAATCGATGACTTAAAACAATTATATCTTCAAATGCTTGTTTTGCTAAAGCAAATACGCGTTCAGAGTTTTCATTAGCGATCGTTACTATATTATTTGCAATCGCAGGTTGATTATTCAACACATCATTTTCATTTTCGCAATCCATTACTTTCATTTTAAGTTCATTGTTTTCATTTTCTAGAATCGAATACCTACAAGTTTTGCGAAGCGATGGTAAAACATCTTCGAATACTCAATTTGTGAATTTTACTGCTTCTTTCTTTTTTGATTTCGTGATTAGCGCGTACAGACTTTGTTCTGGTATGAACATAGTATTATCTTGCCGATTTGATGGCATGCCAGGAGCATCACTTTTCGTTACATTCTTTAATTCATTCCATGAACACTTCCACTCGTCTCATGTGTTCTTATTGATTGCTCTCTATTTGTATATCTGAAATATGTAGCGACATCGTTAGATTTAATCCAATATTGATCATCTACGGCGTTCGGTTTTATAAATTTACTGCACTGGACGGCTGCCATTCCGAGTACTGTATTGATTATTGATTTTAAGTAATTAGAAACACGTCAACTAACAAACATAGTTAAACGTTAAATGACTTTATAACTTTTTTTTTTGTTTTGCGTGGAAGTGGAGAAATCATTAAAAGACGAAGGATGCCCGGTGCATCCAACATTGTGAGATTTTCACCCACTAAAACTCCACTCCCTTTGCGCTTTGGGGGATTGGTTCAGATAGGAGGTTGGTGAATTTATATAGGAGGATTTAGGATTTGTCGTAATTTTATAACTGCAAGTTAGCGCTTTATATTTAGCGATAAGCTAAACTTGACAAATCCAACAGAATTCGTGCGTGTTTTCCATACGTGTTCATCCACGGTGTTTCATCTACGGTAACATATAGACGAAAGATTTCTCTTGGATTCCGTTTAAAGTTAGCCAAACAGTCATTGGAAATTGAAACACGAGTGCGCATTTGAGCTACAGTTAATAAACGCGGCACCCATCTTGCGGTTATCTTTTTCAAGTTTAAATGTTGATGTCAAATATTGTGTTGAAATGTTTACTTGATTAGCTATCTTGCGCACTTTTACCTGGCGGTCGTTCTATATAGTGGCATTTACTTTATCAATAATTTCTTGAGTATTAACAGTTTTGGAAGGCTCAGGACGTTCAACGTCATTAGTGGTCATATGACCATTTTTGAAGAGAGCAAACCACTTGCAAATCATTTCATGTAAAGGAGCAGATTCACCATAATGCTTATGTAACTTTTCTTCAGTTTCTTAAATATTCTTTCCACGAAAAAAATTACACAAAATTTCTTATTATCCATTTTTAATTAAAAATTGTTTGCTTTAAACGACTGTCAAACGTAAACAAATCGACAGATTTGCCTGATATTTTGACCGTAGGCTTCTGAAAGATGTCTGAAGTTAGCAGTGTAGTCATCATCACGACAATGGTGCCAGCTTTTGAAAAGTCACTCTTCCGTCAATTTCACTTTGAAGGAAACCGTATACGAGATATAATCGCTATATGAGATACGAGGGATGCTGTTAAAATTTCGGGCTGTGCCAATACTGTACTTAAGGGATTATTAACCTATAAAGCGTCATGAAGTTTGATCTGTCAGTTGTCAAACAAAAGTAACAGATTGTAAATATATCAAACCGTTTCGTTACTGCAAATTTTCAAAATTATTCAGAGTTCAATGAAAATGGATTTAAATAGAGAAAATTTTCGAGCAATGATTTTATTTTATTTTATTTTCATTAAAAAAAAGTGAAAAGGAATGCATCGAATATTTGAAAATTGCCAAGTGTCAAGGACAAGTGTCTTTCGATGGTACCAAGAGTTTAAATTTGGATGCAGTTTTATTAGTGATGAATTTCGAGAAGGTCGACCAATGACATCTAAAGCTGGTGAAAACATTGATGCTGTACGAAATATGATAATGTCAGATCGTCATGTTACGAATAGGGAAATTGAGTCACACTTAGGCTTGGGTATGAAACACATTAATGACATTTTACATCATCTCTTACGTGTTTAAAAAATATGTTCCCGTTGGATCTCCCATAATTTAACTGCAGCTCAGAAAGAGGCTCGTCTGAACTGGTGTAAAGAAATGCTTAAACGATTCGACTCAGGGAGATCAAATTTGATCTACGACATTACTAGTGCTGACGAAAGTTGGGTCTATGCTTATGAGCCAGAAACAGCAGTTAACTGTTCGGGTGTTTGAAGATGAAATCAAACCCACAAAAGTCACTCGCTGCCGCACTGTTTCCAAGAAAATGGTAGCTGGTTTTGTCTCAAAAACTGGGCATGTCACTACTATTCCACCTGAAGATCGTAGAACTGTTAATGCAGAATGGTATACATCCATTTGTTTACCACAAGTTATCACT
>WYDF02092609.1:0-10845 GCA_009867245.2 Adranes taylori | reverse complement strand
GTACAAGTTTTTATATTTGAAATCTACGTTTAGTATTAGTTTAAAGTTCCTTGTAAATGGGCTTTATGGAAAAATTGACGAGTTGGGACAAATAGTAAAAATTAACAAACCGGTCATTGTTTGTTTCACTGAAACTCATGTCACAGTAAGTGAGGATGATTCATATTACGATATTGCTAGATACATAGCTTTACATACAAAATCAAGCTCAAGTCATACTGGAGGAATAGTCTACTATATATTAGAAAGCAACTGACTATATTACATTGGCTATATACATCACCAGTTATGAGCAAGCTAAATTTCTTGCCAAATTTGAGGAAAAACAACTGGAATTAGAAAATAGAATTGGAACAAACAAGGTGGTGATTATCGGTGATTTCAATATAAATGTCGCGTATAATGATCACTATGTAACTCGTATTAATAAGATAATTGGAAGACAATATTACCGACAAATTGTAGATAAATTTACAAGAATTACTAACAGGATACAAGAGATTATAGACTTGGTTGTTACAAATGATCATAATTTGGAATGGAGCATCCTCAGTACGAAGATATCTGAGCATGAAGTCATATTTTTACCCATGAACAGAATTAATAAATCAACAGATAATACACATGCCTGGTAAAATAAATTATGCAGAACTTAACGATTGTTTAAAGAAAAAATTAAAAGACAGAACTAACAAACATTGAATTAAATGAACTATATGCCAAGTTTGTCGAAATTTTACAAGAAGAGTAAACAGAAGTAGATCGCAAGAGACAATTATTAAGCATATTCAATAAACTTTATAATAAAACAGTTGAAACATTGAAAAGAATAATGCTTATTAAGCATTTAAATTTACAATATTAAATCAAAATGTAAACATAGATCAGAGTAAAGTCGACGAAAAATGGGCTGAATATAAAATCAAAAGAAATAGATTTGTTGCATTATTAAGATTTACAAAAAACGATTAGTACACAAACAAGCTTTTGGAGCACATAAAGAACCCAAAGAAATCTTTGATGATAATTAGAGATTTACTAAATTTGAAAAAGAAAATTTTTTGTACGTTAATGATATTAACGGACAGAAAATAGATAAGCCGACTGATATCGCTGATAAATTAAAGAATTACTTAATAGATAGTTTAATGGAATTAAATAAAAAATGTGGACAATACCAAAGAGAAAACAAAGAAATAAAAAATATATACAGCTACATACACAAAATCAATTCCACTTCGAAGCACACATTCACCAAGATTGATCCAAAGAATTCAGGAGAAGTTTATAAAAGTTTAATGGCATAAATAGAAAAATAACAGTGTCGAGTCCAGTGTAAACACATTACAAAAATGCTGGGATAGCCTCAAAAATACAGTTACTGAAATCAAAAAGCAAATTACCAGAAAATCTAAAAATATCAAGAATTGTTCCCATCCATAAAAGTAAATATTAAATTTTATAAATAGGAAAAATGCATTATGTAAGGAACAGTCAGGTTTTAGAAAGAAGCATTCAACGGAAACGACTATTCAACAAATTACAGAAAACTGGAAAAGAGCTATGGATAATCATAAGAAGGTGGTTGGTAGTGATGTTTATTGACTTTAAAAGAGCTTTTGAGACAAGAGATAGAAATATTCTATTAGAAATGTTATGGGATCTGGGAATTAGAGATGATGTTTTTAAATGGCTGAAAAACTACCTTCAAAACAGGAAACAGTACGTAACAATAAACGGTGTAAATTCAGAATATATAAATGTTCATCATGGTGTACCTCAGGGTAGTAGGCTGGGCCTTACTTTTATAAATGAAATATCACAATTATTAAAACAATTAAAGTAAACCTATTTGCTGATGATATACCAATATATATATTGAAGGAAATAATTTAAATGAAATGACAAATATAATAAAGTGAATTGAAAACTCTAAAATAAATAGATAAAATTGAATTACTTAAGCCAACAAGACTAAAACAATAGTAATAAGCAAGAAAAGAAAAATCAGTATTCCGCATGCTGCATATATATAAATGATAAAAAAATTGAATTTGTCGATAAAATAAAATATTTAGGAATAATAATCGGCCGAGAACTAAATTTACTGGCGCATTATGCATATATTAAAAATAAAATATCACAGAAGATCGCTGTTTTGGAGAAGCTAAAATATTTGGTTCCCAGTAACGTCATTTGTAACATGTACAATGCAATTGTTAAACCACACTATAAAGATTGCAATAATTTGTTATTTCTTGGATCAAAATACGTTATAAAGAAATTTGTTATAAAGAAGTTTTGGAAAATCGGGCAATGCGTATGTTGCTCGACAAGGAAACAAAGATCGTTGATGTTTTGGAGAAAAATTGAATGGAATACTATTGAATATAATCTCTACTTCAATGGAATGACTTTTATACACAAAATTGAAAACAACATGGTATCAAATAACTTGAAAATTGTACAGAAAAACAGTGATATCCATGAATATCAGACCAGAAATAGGGATTGCTCCTTTTTGGAACATAAAAATAAAATTTTACAAAAAATTTATAATTCGACAAAGGAATGTCACAATATAATAGGATTCCCAAAAATATAAAGCGTTTAAAGGAAATAACCACATTTAGAATGAGTCTTCAAACATTGAAACAAGTTACACGAATGAAATAAATTCAAATTAAATGTAAAGAAATAAATAATAAAGCCAAAATACATAAATAGTGAATAAAATCAAATTGTAAACCAAAGTGACGCGGATAATTGAATCATAAATAAATCTAAAGCATGAATAAAAAAAATAGAATAAAAGTCATATCTATAAAATATGCCTAATATCTATAAATTATAAAGATGAAAGTATATTTGAAGAGCTTTATAGCTAAGTTTTATACAAACAAACTTCCTCTCTTGAATCCAGTTGACATTCACCTTATACTCAAGTATTAACAATCTTGTTCTCGTGTCACGAACCATTATACATCTATTCCACGTATTTATCCCTTGTCCATTTCCTTCTAGCGTTTCTTAATATTTGATCATTATTTCAACCCCTGTACCTTTTGGGCCCAAGAACACTACAATTTTCTACTACCCTTCTTTGTTCATGTGTCTGCTCTATTTAATCGCATTCTTTAACCCCTACCTTTCCTCTCATGTATTATACACCTACTTTTGCTCTATTTCATTCAAAAACTGTTTCCTCACTTTTAGACCTGAAGCTACCATTAATTATTCTCAGAAATATTCTATACAATTCATTCATGATTGCCACCCACTCTTGTTGTAGCATTTACTTTGCTTCGTTGGAATCTTTTCTTCCTATCCATATCTGATTCATCGTTTCATTAATGCCTTTAGACCTTTCAAATTCCAACTGTTCCACTCCTTTTACACCTCTTCGCATTCCCTACACTTCTCTGGTTATCACTTTCCTCACGTCGGTCTTCCTTATTTCTTAAACATCATCCCGAATAATATTTTCATATTCCCAGTTTCAATCCCTCCTTCCCCAAAAACTTACTGTTGTACACTGGCATACGCACTATACAGACAGAATAAAAAACTAGTATGCTTACTTTGGCAGGAACGAGACAGGTATTTCATCAGGAGTTTTTGTAATCTCATCAACAGTCAAAATACAAATACCATTTCTCCAATCAGGCTTTGTAATATCCAGGAACGCTGATGTTATAGTGACTAGTGAAGGATGAACTATTTCCTTCTTATCGGTAAACATTCTTGTGCGTGGATAATAAAATGCATTAAAGCCATCAAGCGCTACTACAGTTTTAATCTTTCCTGCTATAGATAATTGTTTAATTTCTTTACATAAAGCTATAACGCATTCGCTAGCGTATTTAACGCGATTAATACCATGATCTATTAGAGTTTTAATAGGTGAACCTTTCGGAGTAATTTCACGGATATTCCAGGCATAATCTTCGCTTAGAATTAATTCTGTATTTGAAAGATGTTTTATATTTTGCGATTTAAAATATTGTAACCATGCTGCAGCATTGATATTAATATCTATATACCCTTCTCTTTTTTCAGAATTACTATATTCCTTACAATGTCTATACCATTCCCACACCCATGGTACATGTATTAATACGAAATCATTTAAATAGCAATAATGCAATACATGAAGTATAGTCATTGATTTCCCAGCACCTTTTGGCCCATATAGCACAAATCGAATAGCTGGTTTACTAAAGTCATTGCTTTTAATGCAACTGATTAAATCTAGAGCAGGTTCTCTTACCATAAAACACGTCTCTGCAAATACTTTACATAAAATATTATATGATTTTGGAATACCGCCATTGGTGAATAGAGCCTTTTTATCATTTGGCGAAAGAGTATAATATTGTCCAATATGGCCTAGTGTATGATTGGTTGGATTTGATTCTGTTGTTCTAAAAGTGTGAAATGTGTTCGGTGTATTTGTTGAGCATAATCTGATAATATTTTGTCCACATTTTTTATGTAAACTTAGAGATTTATTAATATATTGTAACATTATTTATATAACCTTTAAACCATATATAATACACATGGTATCAAGTAACTACTCGATATAAATTTTTGTTAACGGCGCGCCATCTCGTGAAAAGAGAACAATTATACTTGCGCAGCTGATTGCATTTATTAAAATTATTTTATTTCAATTAAACACAATTGGTACTGTTTGACGCATAAGTTTAACTAAAAGCTTTGTATACTATTAATAACAAAAGTGTGGTATTTCAGTCATTTTAATTACATAAATTACAAAGTTTCCCTTTTAAATGAATCGTTTTATAACATGCAAAACACATATACAAAGCATTATAATAAATTAAAAATATGTAGTTACTCATTTGTTTATTTTGGAGAATTATAAGTAAGGAGACCTTATAGATAATAAAATTAATTTCTTTTAGGTAAGTGGAAACAACTGTTCCAGTTGTGGAAACAACTGTTCCTATCTTATAAGCTTTACTCATTAATTAAAATATGTTTTGGTTAGAACATATGTATTTACAAAAATATATACTTATTGTTTATATTTTAGTTTCAATATCTCCAATAATGTAAACATGTTGCAGTTATAAACAAGGTCGAGTTATAGAAGCATATTCTGAAAAACGAGATAATAACTACGTCGTAAAACGACTATCCATTATCAGGTCATATTTTATTTACCCAAATGAGTTGGGTTATTTGACCCCTACCGGCGTTTTTCGTAATTCACACAGAGTAAAGTAGAAAATTAAGTTATATAATATAATCAAACATAATAAAAAAATTTAAATGCACGCCACTGCTAGTATTGCATGTAAACTAATTCATGTTTCTTTTAATGCAGCATTCGTACCTACTACAAAAGTAGACTGGTAAAACATACAATTGTATATAACTTGACTGTGTAGTGAATTTTACTAAACAAATTTCCAACTTATTTATATAAGTTGTTCATATTTAATCTTACTAACGGTACATTGCACGAAATTCATACTTTTACAACTACAGGATAGAAAATTTAATATTGATTGAACACGGCAATCATTACAAATTTGATTATTCGTTAACAGCGTAATAGTTGAAGTCACGTCAGACATGGCTGATGATCCAAGGTAATGGTGAAATGGAGCGCTTTGTATCATGTTAGTATTGATCTCAACTTGGCAATAATAAAAATTTACTTGCTTCATATCACATAGTAAGTGAAATCTTCAAGTGATATGAAAATGGTTATTAATGTACTTTGAGTATAGGCTGTTGTCACTTAAAATTTTTACAAGTACTTGGCTCTCATTTAATTAATTTTAATTTATATAAAGCACAAGACTGGTAAAACTTATAATTGTAAATAAAATAATTTGTGAATATAAAAAAACAAAAAGAAATCAGAATAAAAGAGGGGAAACTTTTAATCGCCTGACCTATAAATAGATTAAGACAAGATTTTGATTGTCATCCTTGTCAGAATGCGAATTAAAAATATTTAAATATGCGTACTATATGCAAATGCATAATAATCCGCGCTCTATTTATTTGTGTTAAATGTTGGTTTTTCGATTGTAATACGTGCTTTTGTAACACGTAATCAGTTTTAATGTTGTTGATTGATAGGTATTTGACCAACAGAATATATATTAATTCACCTGATGTCACCTATTTCACATCGGAGACAAAATCAGATTTCTTCCTAAAAACATAATCGCGGCATCTACTGAAATGGGAAGCCGATGTTATCAATTGAACCTATACACGTGCATCCACCCTGCTTATAAAATTAACAGAAGAAACAGGGCCATGTAACACGGGCTGCGAAATTTCCACGTACTAGTTTGTTTTTACACCGGCCGCAACTTATAGTCTCTTTTATTGATGATTCTAGAATGAACATGTGTACTAGGACAAAAAACAGCGAAGAAGACGGTTAGGAGTACAAAGATTTTATTTATTTTTTTCATATTACAACATTATAATATTCTTTCTATGATATTACACTATATTTCAATATACAGATAGTACATTATGCTAAATTTTACGAGACAGAAAATGGGATCTGAATAATCGTGTCAATCGTAAACAACCAAACAGGTCGATTTTGTCCTGAAAGGATAATTTACCTGATTTGACAATTTGTGAATTTTTCCAAAGGATTAGGTACCTCAAAAATAGTTCTTGGGACTCAGAGAAAACCAAAGACAATACAATCAGCATGAAAATTCGTTAACAGAATACAATAAATTATCAAGTAGCATACCTAGACGACTATGGGCAGCCCCTTGGCTGATATTCTTTTTAGAACCTCATGAATTTTTACATTTTCATTATAGAACCTTCACTGATTTATTTCTAAAATCTTTTTTGTCAAATAATTTTCATTCACAAGTAAGGAGCTTTGCAGTATCCTAATGTATGCAATAAAAGTATAGGCGTCAGCAATAACTTTATTGACTAATCAAATTTATGAATAACTTTAACAATAATCCAAATGATTAATGAAAAAAAAAATCAATAAAAGCAGTTTTATAAAAACATTTTAAATTAATTTCCGATAAAATAAAAGTTTAAGTTAAAAAATTCGGTCTTAATAGAACAGGAATTTAAAATATCGTTTATTCTGTGCGAAGAATAATGTGTACACCAGAATCTGTACTAACTGGATCACTTAATTCCCCAACCTTTAAAACAAACGCTGCATCTTCAAATGGTTTTTGCATTGCTCCACGTTCAAATGGTCCTAAATCACCTCCACGTTTAGCTGAAGAACAATCAGAATAACGTTCTGCTAATTCAGCAAACTTTACTTTTCCGGATACAATTTGTTCTCTATAAGCTACAATGAGAATAACTGCTACAAAAGTTTTCATATAAGATTTTAAGGCTTTACTAGGGTTTATGGACCCTCGCCGAAAATTATACTTTATTTAAAAGCTATTGACACACAATGGTGTATATCATATCTTGGAGGCTCTTTTCGTTCAGAAGTTATAGCCCTTTAAAGTGCCCCAACATGTCTAAAAGAAATCACGTATTAAACATTATATACGCTATTTCAGCGACTAAAACTGCAGTACACGGTTACTACAATTTATAAAGATTTGTTTGATCACAATGAAACTGAATTAATATTGTTTTTTCATGATGTATTTAATAAATTTCTGAAAGAAAATAAATCCTATTAATTGGACAGTTACAGAAATTTATGATTTATGAAAAAAAGATGAAAGAACAATATTAAATCAATTTCATGGTGATAAAACAAATCCTTATACATCGTAGTAACCTGAACTGTTTTAGTCGTTGTAATAGCGTGTGTAATGTTTAATAAGTGATTTCTTTTAGGTATGTTGGGGCACTTTGAAGGGCTACAACTTCTGAACGAAAAGGAGCCTCCAAGATATGATATACACCACTGTGTATTGTGCGTCAAGAGCTTTCAAATAAGGTACGATTTATAATTTTCGACGAGGGTTTATAAACCGTAGTCAAGCCGATTTTACTAAGCATACATTTTACCATATCCATTGCTTCATCAATTGTTCTCGTAATTTTATCTTCTCTCCACGAGGAAGGCCTTCTGGAATCACGATGCTTAACTAGTAAATGAGAACATTGTACTCGTTCTGGTGAATTCGGTTCTGCTGGCTTTTCGGGCACATCCCACTGTGACTCTTTTGTGTAAATATTCAAATAATAGTGCTGGCCTGAAAGAAAATGGCATATAACTCTATAGAAGGAAGCTATACACACATTGTTATAATGTGCGTTTTTCAAATATATTTACTAACCTGTAGATCGGCTTAATCGTTTTTCCCATCCGGCCGGCAATTTCTTTTCGTCTGACATCTTTGGATCTTATAAAATTCAACTAGTTTTAAAATTACAGAGGGAAAGTTAGCATTTCACATCACAACGAAAAAGCCGGAAAATGACGTTTATTGATAACTTCACGATTATATGTTTGGTTCGATAACGAGAATATGCCGATACCTTCAGCTCATTTGTAAACATTTTTCACTACTTGTACACGACCGGGCTCAGTAATAATTTTATCTTTAAAAACAAAATTCAAGAACTTGCAAAACAAATTAAAAAAGAAACATGCTCTTTATAAAAGTGTAATTACATCGATAATGAAATTATTTTTTGAGCGTTTATATAATTGTAATTATAATAAGCTGACTATATAGTATTTGCGTAGCCTAACAAATTGATTAGAGCGTAATCGTAAATTGTCATTTTTTTATTGATATCGCCTTTATTTAGTTAATAGAACTATTACAACAGTATAGCAAAATATAATTAATTTTAGATAATAAGTACACTATCCTACATTTCATTTTGGTTCCACACCACTAACGAACTTATTCTCAATCTATCTGTAAATATATACAAGTCTTTAAATAAATATATAACATTATATTAAATCCCTATAAAATTTTGAACTTGTATCTAAATTCAGAATAATTTGAACTACTAGTGATATCTACCGGCAATTGATTAAATCTATTTAGCTTCTTAAGCAATATGCTTTGTTTATGTATATTTTATTGCACCTATTTAGGAAAAATTATTGACACTGTCGCATATTATGACTATGAATATCTGAATTTAGTTTCAAATTTTTACATCCTGTGTAATTAATTTCTTAGAATATTTATATATAAAAGTCATTACATTTATTTCTGTAGCACTGCCTATGGTTGTCCAATGTAGTGCTTTGAGCATGTCTCGAATTCTAGTTCTCCTATTTGTTTGCAGAATTATCTGCATAGCTTTATTCTGCTGCTTCTTTAAGGTTTGAATTTAGCCATCACTACAACCATATTATATTGATGTGCAATACTCAAAGTGAGGTTTTATTGTGGAAGTACGAGGACGGTTTGATAGAAATCTAGCTTAAGTAAGAAAACGCACGATTTTTGTATCATTAATTTATTAACATAGTCCCCTTTTAAGGCAAAACTTTTCAATGCGACTTTCCAACTTGTTTAGCCCTTCCGAAAAGTAATTTTGTTCGAACTTTTAAAAAAGGGGAAGTTTCGGTCATCACTTCATCGTTTATTGCAAAACGGCGTCTTCCGACCCATTTTTTGAGATTTGGGAACAGGAAGCAGTCGCAAGGAGCTATATCTGGTGAATACGGTGGGTGGTCGACCAATTCGTAGCTTAATTGGTTAAATTTTACCTGCACGACGGCCGCTCTGTGAGCGGATGCGTTGTCATAATGGAAGAAAACCTTTTTGCGGGTGAAACCAGGACACTTTTTCTTTAATTCGGAATCGAAAGGGTCCAGTAATGCAGCGTAGTAATCGCCACTTATGGTTTTACTCTTTACTAAGTAATCAATAAGAATAATGCTTTCGCATTCCAAAACACAGTCGCCATCACCTTATCCGCCGATTGAGTTATCTTTGCTTTCTTTGGTGGGCCTTCGTCGCTTTTTCGCCACTGCTCTGACTATTCCTTTGTCTCCGACGTGTAGTAATGGACCCACGTTTCAACATCAGTGACGTACCGATGAAAAAATTCTTCGGGTCACGTTTTATTTTCGCCAAAAGCTTCTCCGAATCCGTCACACGTGTGCGTTTTTGATCGATAGTGAGTAAACGCGGCACCCATTGCGCGGATAGCTTTTTTATATACAAATGTTTGTTATGATGGCGTCTATACGCTTAGTTGATATGTTTGCAGCTTATTTGATTTTGATTCGACGGTTTGCCATAATCATATCATGAATCTGGTTGGCAATTTCTGGTATATTGACGATATTTAAGGGCGCTGGGTGGTCATCATTAAAAACACTCCTACCACCACGAACAAATTCAGTTTTCCAAAATTTAACTATGCTAGCGACGCTGCAGTCCCGCCATAAACAGCATCCAGTTCGGCTTGCGATGGCTGTAAAAACCAGACAAATTATTCTTTTTGCTTCAAATTTTGAGACGTCATGTGCTGGATGGCAGATGTCAAAACCAATATGGTCTTCGTTGTCACTTAGCGTTATCTATCGAAGGCTAGATTTATATCAAATAAATTACTGATATTACGTACCTACTAAATTAATATCTGTCGGTATATTTACTTGTCATTAAAGCATATTCACTTCCATTTACTCTTTATTTAATAGATATGCGGTCCTAAAGCTGCAAGAACGAGCGAAAATAGCGTGGTTAGGGTTAGCAATGAGTCTCATTGCACTTAATATCTCTATATATGGTAGAATATTGCCTTAGTCTTATCTACTTCTGATATAAGGAGCGTAATACCTATATCAACAACGATCGGTATGCAACATTAAGAACATCAACTACTACATGTAAAGCTGGTTGCATTCAA
>WYDF02092598.1:0-10846 GCA_009867245.2 Adranes taylori | reverse complement strand
TAGCACTGATGATGAGCTACTTGAGGGCTCGAAACGTTTGCTGATTTGTTGTTTTTTCAATAAAACCTGATGTCCAAGTACCGATGATTTTCATTTGATATGATATAAAACGTAAGGACAAAGATAGTTATATTATAAAAAAAGAACTTACAACCAAAATGGATCCAAAAGAATTTAATAAAGTAGACATCGAAGGAACAAGAGCTAATGTAATCATAAAATGCCAGAATATATATGATCTAGAAAAATTGCAAAAAAAAATAATTAACGGATAGCGTTAGTCAAGAATTCTAAATAGAAAAAACAAGAAGAAAACCCCTGGAGTAAAAATAATAAACATAAGAAATGATGCAGAATGGAGTGATACTGAGCTTATTGAAAAAATTGTGGATCAAAATGAAATACCAAGGGCTAAGCATTTTGAATTTAAACTTATTCATAAATCTAAAGAGTACAAAGAACAATTTAGTTTAGTTCTACAAACTGACCCAATAACATTTTCATATATAATGGAAAAAAGCTATTCGGGGGATTATCTTGGTGCAAAGTTTATGAAACTGTAAAAATTATAAGATGTGATAGATGTAATGCATATGATCACCAGTAAAATGAGTGCAAGAACAAAATAGCATGCAGCTATTGTTCTGAAAAACATACGGCAGATTATTGTGAGAAAACCACAGTTAAATGCATTAATTGTTTTATGAGAAATAAAAATCTTAATATTGAGCTACACACCAATCACGCATCGTGGAGCCATGAATGTCCTGTTTATAAACGAATAGTTGAAATTTAAAAACAATCGCATCAAATATGATAAAGATGAGAATTTAAGTGAATAGCAATTAAACACATCATACTACTTTATAAATATTCAGCGTCTAATATGAAACAAAGAAGAAATATTTAATGTCATCAAAAACAAAAAATTAGTATTAATCTTTCTTACCGAAACACATATCACAGAAGAAATCCTTGAAGACGAAATAAATCTATAATAACTATAATACAATAAGATGTAATACAAACAGCAGGCATACGGGAGGAGTAATACTCTATAGACACTACACTATAAAATACAATGTCATTATAAACAAAAATATAGAAAACAAAATATGGTTCCTTGGAATAAAGAAACAAAATCACATACTGATCTGCATATATAGGTCTCCATCATAGAGTGCAGCGAAATTCATAGAAGAAATGGAAAAAAAAATGGAAGAGACTGAAATAACTAATTGCATATCAATTGTGGGTGATTTCAATATTGATTACAATCATGACAATTTTTATAAAGAAAAACTAGATAAAATACTCAAAAAAGGGACTAAAACAAATAGTCAACAAATACACAAAGATTGTTGAGAGAAGCCAGACATTAAGAGATCTAGTATTTACAAATGAGAATACCCTACAAAGAAAAGTAATGAGTGAACCAAATATCAGCGATTACCAAATCATTCACGTCTTCACAAATAACACGTAAGATAAGCAGAGTGGTGCTCGAATGTTGCATATAACAGAAAAGGTTATTCAAAGAAATTTTAAGGTATATACTCCTGATAGACTGATTAATGAAATAAGAAACAATGATTGGTCAGAGTTCTACATGGAAAATACTGTTGCGATGGTTGCGAAATAAAATCATAACAACATCCACAAATGGTATGATCAAGAATGCTATGAGCTGGGGAATGATAAAAATAAGCTATTTAGAACAGCAATGTAAACAAAGAAGAATAGGAATTGGAGCAACTTTAAGGCAAAGAGAACAATTTATAAAAACGCGGTGACAAAGAAGAAAAAAACTATACTATTAAAAAGTGATTGATAGTAACAAACATGATGAAAAAAAAATGTGGAAAAATATAAAAGAAGTAATGGGAACAATAAAACCCACATTAAATAAAGAAATAAAATATAAAGAATATATCACAGACGTCCACGAAGAGAAAGTTAAGTTATTCAACAGATATTTCAGGAAAAGTATAGATGAACTTGTAATAAAATCACCAAATACAGAAACAAGGAATGTGAAGGATTTAAATGAAAACTTCATTCTCAGAGAAGTTAGTGTAAAGAAAATAGAGCAAATAATAAGCAAAATAAGTAAGAACAGCTCGACAGATGATATAACATTAAAAGTTTTGACAGACGGTATTACGTCCAAGAAAAACTAAAGAAAATAATAAATATGTCCATGAAATCAGGCATATTTCCAAAGAAATGGAAGCAATCCATAATAATTCCAGTACCCAAAATAAAAAACACCACTAAACTGGCAGAAGAACGCCGTCCTATAAATATGCTCCTATATATGTGAAAATCTACTAGAAATGGTGATAAGCGAGTAAGTAATTGAATACATTGAAGCAAAAAACTGCTCTACGAAAATCAGTCTGGATTTAGAAAGGAGGATTCATGTGAGACTGCACTGCAGGCAGCTCTCAACAAATGGAACAAAGCAATTAATAACCATATCATAGTAGTAGCCATTTTTCTTGATTTCAGGTGAGCTTTGGAAACTATTAACAGGAAAAAACGAATCAACAAGCTAGTACAATTTGGTTTACCAAGTAATACTATACAATGGTTTAAAAGCTATCTAGATCAGAGAACACAAATTTATTTGCATATGACACTATGATAACAGCAATAGGAGAAACTGCTGATGAGACAGCACAGAAGATACACAATGCGATTGTTAAACTAGAAAAATGCTTATAGAATAACTCACTAATCCAAAATACAAAGTTCTCTGTTTAATTCAAATTAGTTTTATTTGTACTAGTATTCTTTCCAATCTAACACAAGTGTGATAGATTTTTAAATTATATCACCCATTTGTCCATGGTGAATCTCGACGGGGCAAGAGAAACATGAAACGGCAAGTGGTTCAACCTTTTATACATATAGTTCATTTATTTTTCTCATTAGTAAGTGCTTTCAGCTGTTGGATATTATATCTTAACAGAGAAACACCCACAACTTTGTGGTCCTTCGAGCCGGATAAGTAGTGTTTCTCGATTTCTTTGTCACGTGCAAAGTATTATAAATTTGATTTGTTCACATCAATCATGTAAAAATTTGAATTTAGAATTCGCAACTACGAGTCTCGTTTTAATAATTACAACATGCCTATTTTAATAATTACATTTTATTTGAAAAATTTATTTGAAATAATGACCTAATTTAAAATTCTTAAGGATAAAATAAGATTCTGAAAATTAGGATCTAATTTAAGATTCTTATTTAAAATATTACAAACAAGTAAAAATTTGTTAAAGCGTGCTAGGCGCTCAGTTTGTATTAATCGCTTAATTCAATTATCACAATCAGCCACCAATGAGTCAAATGAGGAATTAAAAATTAAATTTTATATGGCTTCTGAATTTCTCATTGAACGTGAAGAAGAACATTTACTCGTTTTCGAAAAATTTTGTGAATAAAGGGGTAATTGTATTTTACTCTTTTGTTGGCACGTAACCAAAACTCAATCTAATTACTATGGAGTATCGACATGGTTTGGAGCAATACGCACAGTTCTAATGCTAACTTGATAATCTCGGTTTAATAATGCTAATCAGTCTTTTTATATACTATATCTAAGGTTAGTGCCATGCGTCATTTAGTTCATGAATTGATATATGGTTTGGGGTGTACGATTTGCACACAAAATGTGTTTACATTAAATGCAATTTAATGAACTGTATTAAATCGCAATATATGTTTAAAAAGATAATAATACATGACATTGAAATAACCGCGCCTAGCGAGCATGAGTGTAAAACTTACACTCATTAGTTTCTACGTTGACAAGTTGAACTGAAGTTGATGTCTGAGAGAAATCCAACCCAGGAGACTCAGTACTACTGCAGAAGAACATCCTGGCAATGCTGAAGCTGATAGTAAATAAGAAGGTCCTGTGTGAGGCGCTTTTGTAGGTATTGGATCTGGAGCACTTAATGAGTCCTGAAACTTTCTTTTCTGCGCAGTTGAAACATCTTTTTTCTTGAAGAAATTCCTAATATCCATCTCTAAAATAAATAAGAAAAAATCGGAACAAAATTTTTCTGATTCCTCTGATTCAATTTTTCCAAAATAAGTTTTTCATGTTGTTTGTCTTAAGTATTTGACTCAAGTGTTGAATCAAGTATTTACAATTGGATTGACAATTAAGTATTTACAATTGTTATATTTCATTATTGCATAACAATAATTATAAACCAAATTAATTATTTTCATATACGATATGCTCAAGTTTATAAATAGTATAACTGGAATTTAATATAACTTCATATTACTGACGGTAGTTTTTCTACAGGTGTATGCTTACCTGAGAAACTGTAAATATTCCGGTGCTATAAAAGAGGGAACCTAAGAAAAACTATACCTATGTATAACAATTATCTTTCTGATGTTAATACTACAACTGACTTATTTAGAAAGTTACTAACACCTGACTGAAAACTAGCACGTTGAGATATAATAGGAAATACTGTAAAAGCTCAGTTTTGCTACTTCAGCTGTACATCATGTTTCATGCACGTATGACGATAAAGTGTGCTATGAACATTGAGAAGGAGGTTTTCTTCAAAAATATATTTATGTTCCCAGAAAAATGTCATTCATTCTAAAATACATGTATATAGCCGGTAGTGTGGGTAGGTTATTTCATAAAATACACCTCTGTAGCTCTCTATTGAAATTTTTAATAAAATCTACTGAACTACCCCAGAATATAATACCATATTTTAGAATACTATATATTTTGGCATAGTAATATGTTGTCCCAAGTTTTAAATGTGTGTTTCTCATCAAAAATTTAAGTCCGTGACACACCCGTCTCACGCGTTTACTTAAAAGTTCAATGTGGAATTTGAAATTAAGTTGATTATTGATATAAATGCCCAGTAACTTGACAGAATCACTGAAATCGTACTAGATATTATTTATAAGCATAGAAGAAAGTATTCTGGTAGCTTTAGTTTTATGAAAGCACATGATTCAAGTGTTAGCTGGATTTACAGCTAATTTATTTATTGAAACAAGTTGCTGAGTGTCCGTATTGATAGCGAGCTCTGTTCTATTAATTGATGATTAAGGTTGAGACTTCTGATAATTAAGTTAGTATCATTATCATTTTTTATTGCCGTGTTATTGTTAATATTGCTGGATATGGTTAATAAATCATTCACATAAATGACGAATAAAAGCGGAACAAGAATTCTACCCTGTGGTACACCTGTATTTAGAAATAAGTGTGATATGTTTTCGAATAACTCTCCAGAGGACAGGTATATGTAAATAAATTGTTTAGGTTTAATTGTTTAGGATCTAGATATCTTATAACAAATTGTATATCAGTTACTAAGTGCAGAATCTGTCAAGGCAAACACCACACTTTATAGTTGGGTGTTTCATAGAGTTAACGTGCATTTTTCAACATAATTAACTTATTGAATTGAGAGGTTTTTGTATTTTACAGTAGTAAAATCTGTATAATTTAAAAATAATTCGCATAATTAAAATTTGGTCTATATAGTTCAAGAATCTATATTATTTATTTTGAACAACTAAATAATGATTTATCAGGATGGAAAAGGCATAAATATGGAAACACGCTTTAAAGGAAAACCTACTTAAAATGTTTCATCAAACAATTGCAGCATATCTTTAAGTTCGAGTAATGAGGAAGATAGTTTTGTTCTAAGATACTTATTATTCATTAAAGAAAATGTTTTGCTAGTAATGTAAGCTAACATACTTTCGTTATATTTAGATACCTACTTATATACGTAATTTAAAGCATTACATTTAAGATAATTGCTGATCTCCTAAAAAAGCTATCAGTTTTATTTCACTACGTATTTCGAGACTTGAAATGATTTTTCTGGGAAGATTGAAAGTATTTAATTAAAGTGTTCTGCCTGGCAAATAGAAAAAACGGCACTACCAAAATTAGCAGCTCAGTGTAAGAACAAACGGAATAATTTATACATATATGAATTAGTTTTACTAAATATGTTGTTCAATCAAAATTGAACAGGATAGCAACATCCCGCTATAGAATATGAAAAGAAACTTTTTAATGAAAAGAAAATATTTTATTCATTCTTTATTAACTTTATTAAATTCAAAAGTAATATTTTGCTACTTAATTATCATAGCAAATATTATGTCAATTATATCAAAATAAATAACGTTTTGACGCTGCCAATTATCCTTTGAATACTGATGCTTTGACTGAGTGCCATACTGAAATTTTAAACAGGTTTAATATTTGATTTATAATTTCACTAATTTTACCAAAAAATTTCCGGATTACACAATATTCAACAATAAATGAATCAACTAAATAATCTTGTTGCATAAAATTATTTGTTTGGATTTAGGGCATTCGGGATTTTGGATCCAAGGTTCTTCCCAATAAAAATCTCATAACTGAAAATATTTATGAATCCTTCTATGAAATGTTCTATTCTCCTAAATGTACTATATAGATATATATTATACATGAAGTATCAAACTTTTACAACACGTTTGAAAAGGTACCAGAAATGATAAAAGAACAATTACTATTTTACATTTCATGATATCTGTAGATGATGTTTTTGCAATTTATATCAAACATTTATATCAAAACAAAACAACAACAAAACAATCAACAAAACAATAGATTTAATGACATTGTATATTTACATAGACGTGACATTTGTATCACATTTCAATAACTCTAATTAATAACATAGTATATTTTAACTGTGTTAATACAGCAAATAATATTGTTTTAAGATCAAGCAAACGTATCGATGAACTATGTACTTACTCATACCAAATTTATCATGTCATATTTATGACTTTCTTATAAAGTTTAAATTAATTTTTATTGCGAATTTCGAATTTTAATTATTTACGTGACATTTATTGTTAAGTTTTTAAATTATATTTGAGTATTATAGATCAGGACTGTGAAATAATAACGCCAAAGAATACGATAATACCTCAACGAAGGATAAAAATGCCAGTAATAAGCAGTTATTCGGCCCCAAATTAGATCATTAACAACACCACTACGAAGTAGAAACCATTTAGTGATAAAGAACGATTAAGAAATTAATGAAGAAGGTGACGAAGGAACCATTTCACGAAGAAGCACTGCAGCAATAGATGAAGAAGCAAAGCAGCAACAAATCGAGGGTAGTGTATGAGATCACATCAAAAACCATCATTCATCAATAAGATATGTATGGATAGCAATCAGTCTAACCATTGCTTTACCATCATTCGTCCATAATTCATCAATAAGATCTCAAGTAGAGCTGCAAAAATACTGTACGAGGACGGGCCAGGTCACCACCGAGTAATCTACGGAATCAAGAAGATCAGCGCAGCAACCATACAGCTATCGAACTTCAACCGCTAGATTCGAAGGCAGCACAGCGAGAGAGAGAGAATATTCAATCAAGATTGGATAAAGTAGCAACATCCCAATATAAAATATGAAAAGAAAGTTATAAGAAAATACTTTATTCATTTTTTATTAATTTTATTAAATTCACTATTATATTTTGATGCCTATATGCCAGAGAAAATATTTCGTCATTATATAAAACAAATACGTAAAGGAATCGTATAAGTTTAATAACATTGCATAATTACATAGACGTGACATTTGAATCACACTTCAGTATCAAATCTACGATAACTATTTAAGTATTATAGTTATCGTAGATTTGATCTAACATTGTCACAGCTATTTTCTCCAGCAGCCCGATAAACTTATCTCGCTCACATATTTTTATATATTAAATTTATCAAATTAAATTAGTTTTACTTAAATAATATCAATAAGTTAATTCAAACTAATAATAAGTGCAATTAATTTATTATAAAAAACTTATTATCAATCAATAATCTTTATCTACAACCGGCTACAGATTTGGGTAGTCATACAACTATTCAATTAAAGCAAATTGGCGAAACCAAATCTGTTCACATATGATGTGGTTAAAGAGGTATTGAAAAAAACTAATATATACATAAAGATTAAATTAAATAAGGGTATAATTATAAGAAATTGCTACAGTGCGCATACGAGGATTTTAGACTAGAGATCCAGAGGTTACAGAGGGCAATGTATAAGCAAAATGTGGTATCGCTGATTTAGACTGGCTTCTGGAATAGTAAGGCAACAGCGGATATCAGACATACTTTTAAAGTTGGGAAAATGTATATGTCATTTATTGACTTAAAGTCATTCAAAAGTGTGATAAGGGAAGTCATGGATGAGAGTGGGGAATTTTCAAAACAGCCAAAAGATAATTGAAAATAATGAAGACTTTGAAAAAAGAAGATCTTGAAACTAATAACGAACTAGAGCGGTAGGGTTAGTGAGGATTGTCGGAATCATTTTATGAAGCATATATACATTGTTTGGAATATTTTATTCGTGTTACATTTGGTAAGAGGGTTTTGAAATATGCAGAATGGCAGTACGAGATAAAGATACGGTGCTCATTGGTATATGCGAACGATATTGGAGAGAATGTATAGAGAATGAAAGAGAGAATGAACGAGATATTAAAAAGAGTGAGAAGGTATATAAAAAAGAAAGTGCTGCTAAGAAGACAGAAATGATGACATGCAAAAGGGTGACAGCATTAAAGATGCATTTGAATGAGGAGGGAATTGAAGATAAAAACTGGTATAAGTACAGAGGACCATTATTCCCTCTAAGCTGTGCGCATATGCACGCTCATGATTTTAAATATTGCACATATGAAACAGAATCGCGCTTAGAGAAACTTATTGGTGTAGATGATTAAAAAATTCCAAAATTTAAAACTGATGTGTTAATTTCAAATTTAACTTAACCGCCAACTATAAAGTCTGTTTAGATGTCGGGAGTTGTCTATATAAAATCTTGCGATAATAGAATTTACCATCCATGAAAGGAAAGAAGCAATATTCCGCATTTATATATTTTTCCCTTTTACATATTACGTTCTATTACACGTTATGGTTCAAATCCCTCGGAGCGCAGATGCTGTAGCCTTTTCAAGGCCATTAATGAGATAAGGCGGCAATCGAAGCATTATCCTTAAAGACAATGATTACCAATAAAATGAAACACTAATTGAGTACCTTAATGAGGATAAAGTAATTTCAACATTCTATTTAAAGGAATTAGAAAATATTAAATTTCAGATTCATTTAGAAATTCTTCTTGCAATTTTAAATGTTAAGCTTTGGGTCAGACTTTTCAGTGCCAACAATATCAAATTGGCAACATTGAAGGTGATAAAGGTGAGCGCGTTTTCCAAAAAGCTACTCTACTGATCAGAATATTGGAGTCAGTACAAGCAATATTTTAAATTTTTTTAACTCACTTTGGGAAAATGTGGATGAAATATTTCCAGAAGATGAGTTATAACATTAGATATACTTTAATGTAACGACTCTAGCGTGAGATTTTGGGTTATGGTTTAACAGACATTCAGAAAATTTACTTAAAACTTAAGGCCTTTGTTGGAGAAAAATCTGTAATACTGAACAAATGAAACGACAAAATATGCTGTCATGGAAACAAGTAAAAGATTTTTCAGACTTTTATTATTGGTTATTTTGGGTAGGTTTGACTAGTAACACAAATTGAGAACGGGGCTTTAGTTCAATGAATTTAATTAAAACAAAATGTAGAAATCGATTAAAATTTTTTTTTATATATAATTATGGTAAAATCTTATGCAAATATTAAAAATAATATTAAATTAGAACACCCTTATTTACAACGCTTGAGAATAAAAGACAGGCGCGAAAATTTGTAAAATTAGTAGCCTTCTATTTTAAAACTAGTATTTAAAATGTATTCATCCTCTAGTTCTTCTACGAGCGACTTGGATTTCTCCTGTTGGGTGGTCTAGGTGGTCGAAAGTATACGCAGGGACTGAAAATAATTAGAAGCTCACTCCAGAACGTATTCTACTTTATCTGCTTGACGACTTACTACATCGTGGAAAAAAATTTATAACTGACAACTGGTATACTACTAGCAGAAAAAATGCATATTTGCACACACGCATTTAGTAGGAACAATTCGAAAGAAATGGAAATGCTTAAGAAAAGAAGTAATAAATGCAAACTTGAGAAAAGGAGAAGTTACTTTTCCATGATTAACGAGAACGGCATAACCATCACTAACTGGAAAAACAAAAGAAATATATACATAGTCTCCACTAAACTTGCCGCGACAAAGGATAAATTAGGGACAGTGAGAAAAAGGAAGTAGTTTCTAAGTGAAGATTTTTTTACGTATGTATGTTAAAGAGAGAGAGGGAGAAAGAGATAATTGTAAAAATAATTTGAGTAATAGACTTTTAAATAAACAGGATAGAGATACAACAAACCTTCTTCTCGAAGTTTCCCTCACGAGAGGGCGTCACGATCGATCTATAATATAAGCGAAAAAACCATAGAGTGGAGTCTCTTTATTACTTAATTATAACTGTTAGATTTCCATTAGAGTTGAGTACGCGTATTTTAACTGTTTAATCGTATATTTTGTTTCATAAAAATTATGGCGCAGAATTTCCTTAAAAGTTGACAAGTTCAGTCTAGTAGAAATTATTTATTCAATTGGAGCTCAGGCAGTTCCATGTCACAAAAATAAACGTGACAATATGTACCAAAGGCGTGGTAGGTATCACAATGAAACCAACTGGGCCTGTTGACGTGATATGTTTGTTGGGCCAATGGGACCAGCGTGGCCTATTAGGGCAGCAATAATGTTGGGGCTCTAGAACCAACATGGCAGCGAACATGTTAAAGGTTGCATACCTACATT
>WYDF02092587.1:0-10846 GCA_009867245.2 Adranes taylori | reverse complement strand
GGCTCGAAACGTTTGCTGAGTTGTTGTTTTTTTCAATAAAACCTGATGTCCAATTACCGATGATTTTCATTTGATATGATAATAAATTTAATTACTTTATTTCTACAAATCATGCTAATAGAATTATCCCATCTAGTCTCAAAAATATTGATACAAAATATTGTGTTATAATTGACGAATCATATTTAAAATATTTCTTTAATTGGTTGCCGGAACTTTACCTTTATTTTAAATAAATTATATTTTTAATCCGAATTTATTCATGATTATTATTTTCACTCAACATTCGCCCAGAGCCTACGGCGGCAGACGCGCAAATTTACTGTTATCCCTTGTGGGTTCAGTCCCGTTTTTAATCGTTTTTCGGTAGATAAATTCCTACCATCGTGACATTAAAATCAATCATTTCCTTTTCTTATAATAAATTACATTTAACTCATCTATTCCACCTATATCGCCATCCTATACTGCTATCTTGTTTGATCGTAATTGGGGTCAACTAATCAAATGTGTTCATTTACCAATTACGAATTAAATTGATTTGGTCACACATCCATTGAAGTGGCGCGCTTGTGTTACTGTACTGACGTCATCGCTTTAATTTTTTCCACTACGATATTCCTTTTCCCGTCGGAACTTAATCTATACTGTAATTCCCAACTAATTAAGATGTTCTTAAAGTGTATTTAACTATACTTTACTTCATGAATAGAAGTTTAAATGATTCTCTAAATGTTACTTACCATTTGTCTGGCTTGGAGCAAGCGTAGGTAGAGAAACATTAAAATAACGCGGTGAAGTTTGAATTAATACAATAATTCATACTGTTCTATTGGTCATGTTAGCAATTGGGGAAATGTAAATAGAAATAATTAAGTAAACTAAAAAAACTGGAATTAGTTACCTGTTTCGATTAGGTAATGTCCTTCTCAAACTGGTTTTGAGTATTTTTTGTATGTTTTAGATTGGGACTAATTACGTTCCTGTCCACTGTTTAGGTTTACCTAAAGTTCTAACGTTTTTGTTTGTTGATTACTTGTACTTTGTGACGGCTTGAGAGCGCTAAAATTCAACGTCTAGCATATATTCATGTTTGTCTCATGTGTTATATTTGCCGGCATCAACTGATCCTATGTAGTAAATTGCGTTATTCTGTTAGCAACTTCATTCAATTTGAGACTTTCACATTATTAATTGTTTGCTAATTTTATGTAATGAGTTGCTCATTATGTGTTGATTTGTCATGACAAACTAGTTTTTGTCTATCTGTATATTTTTTGCTGTGGGTCTATTTCCAACCTTATAGTTCACCCCACCGAATTCAAGAAGGATATCAAATAACTTTGCCGCGCATCTCTCCTTTCTTAATTAACTCGTGTGAGGATTTTTATAGCGCTTAGCAACACTGGACCGAAGTTTTACATCTACCCCTAAAGATGTGCTTCATACTTTACTCTATCTTTCCTAAGTGACCATGGGCCTCGTATGCAGTATCGGCCATGTTGAGGCTTGAACCGCAGACCTCTGAAGTGCCAATAATTATTCATGTTACTAAGACGCTACGGCGCCTACACAAGTTGGCTTTGGAAATCATATGCGTTGTTGCATGACACTTGTGCATTATGTAAATGTGTATTTTTGTTGTGTCGATTGTGGCGAGAACTGAAATATAGTCAGATAGAACACTACTATCTACTGCAATGCTAAATGCCTGATTTTATGAGTTTAATACTTGAATTAATTAAATCTTAATACTCGAAAAACTTGCAGGGGATCGACTTCTTCATTCGGAAGATGTCGCCGTTGATTCTGTTTTTAAAAGTTTTTTTTTGGAGAAGTTTCAACTTTCCAACGTCGAAAGTAGTCGAACCGCACTAGATAAGAATTACACAAATGCTCAGAATAATATAAGTGTAGCAGAACGTTTTGTGATTACATTATGATGTTTCGCCTTTTTTTTTGACAGTTAAACCAATCCGTTTATAAGTGAAAGTTCTATCAGCTGGAGAAGCTGGAGGTTTTCTTTGCTACGACGTAGTGATGTTTTGAACGCCGAGAAAATGACTAATTTCCTTGAGAACATCGGCTTTTAGTACTTAATTTGTACTGGACCTTTTACAAGTTGATCTTTGAAATCATATGAAATATCTATGCCCTTTAAATCATTTTATAACTATGAAATAAGAGGTTTCGATGAAGCTAAAATGTTTTTTACTTTATTTTCGTTTTCATCTTTGATTTAATTTAGAATGAAATTTCTTTATGTCAGCGTACAAATAGTAAAATCCGTGGAAAGGCAAAGAAAAGACAAAGAACTAGCTATTTACGTTACCCCAATGCTAGTCACATTTTCTTTCAATATAAAGAAGATGAAGAGACTTTTGAATTCAATCCTTGAATGGAAAATATAAAAGCCAATGGCATGTGGACGTTGTCTTTCGGGTTTCTCTAAGCGATGCGATAGCGCGGCCTGTTTTTGTTCATTGTTCTATTTTGAATTGCAAAAGGAAATAGAATAAGTAGCTTGGAAAAGAAACGAAAGCGGAATTGAAATGGAAAGCGGTGACTTTAGCAAACTTTCTTCAAGGAATGAGTTAGAGGTTAAAATATTATATAATTAAGTGATATAGTTAGTTTGGTATAGCTAGCATAAATAGCTGCATTTTGAAAGTTAAGAACATAGAGCTTAGTTTATGAAATATTTGTTCTCGTTGTTTATATGTTTTTTTAAAATTAAATATAACATGCAGTTCTTGGCTTATATGCACATCCTGTTGTATCTGATATAGCACATTAGATACAACAGGAATTGGGTACTTACCTTCAATAGTTTGACTGTTCTGTATCTACGAGTATAATCAATGAAAAGACGAAATTTGGGAAACTCGGTTTGATCCAGTTTCTTTGGTACCACTATGACTTGGGACGACTATAGTCAAGACGAGAGACATATATTATTTTGATTTAGAAGTTTATTTGCTTGTCTTTTTACTTCTTCTCATTGTGTTTGATGTAAACAGTACGATGTAAATGATACGATTTTTTATAGACAGATCAGAATCAAAAACTTTTCGCTTATAAATTAAATCAGAATTGAAATATCATAATTATTTACTATTACCAAAGTATGCAAGTCTAAAGTATAACATTCCGGTATTGATGTTTTGAAATTATAACCTTTTTGTTCACATTTGCAAATTACAAGGACCCGTAAGAAGGCTATCTTGGAGACTGTAGGAAATATGATAATCAGAAAACATAGTGATGGGGCATCATGTCAT
This sequence comes from Adranes taylori, assembly GCA_009867245.2. NCBI lineage: Eukaryota > Metazoa > Arthropoda > Insecta > Coleoptera > Staphylinidae > Adranes > Adranes taylori. Next base: position 7,565 of record WYDF02092587.1, on the reverse strand, counting down.
GAAATAGCTGAACAGTATAAGATATCACAAAATTCAGCCAAAAATGATATAAGGCCTTTAAAAATTATGGAAACGCATTTCAGATCGTTCAACAACAAGATACCTTATTAAGCCAAAAAAATCAACTTCATTACGAGAAATGGCCACAATATAGTCACTCAATGAAGATTGCCCAATAAAGCTTACCAAAAAGACTGAATGTAGAGGACAGTTAGGTTTTTTGTGTCAATAATTATAATGCGGTGTATGTCTTCAAAGGGTGTTGGAAATTACATAGACCACAGCATAAATGCGTCCAAAGTTCTAACCAGTTTAAATGATGCATTATTATCTTTAATCAAAAAACCCTATTCACCTTTTTTGTTTTTGTTTTTGTGAAGGTTTACGAATGTATTTACTCTCATGTTAGTTTATTTAGTATATGTTTCTTGACGGGACTATGGAACTCGCCTCAGATAAAGAGCACTACCACCAACATTTTTCTTCCGGGCTCTAGCACTCCCTTCGGAATGGCGCAAGCATTACTGCAAAGAGGATGTTGCGCTTCCACTATTTAAACTTCTGGCGCGTAGCTTTTTTTAACACCTCTCACTTACAGTAAGCTTTATGTAGCGTAGGTAGGATATGAATTATGAAGTTAACAGCATAATGTGCCACACACATGATGTGTTAATAATAAAAACAAAATATTAAATATAAAATACATATTAGACCAAATTTTTCGCTAAATAGTTGTAAAGATATATTCAACTATCATAGTTTCATAGTTTTTGCGTTTCAAATTTTCCTGCTTCGCTCGGCTTCCTCTTTCTTACTCATTACTTTACGTATGAACGTACCGTTCAGCAATCTTTGTTCCATTCAGCATTCTTGATATAAAATTTGACACTGAAACTGTTTTCCCACACTGCTATTAATATTGAACTCTGCTCTAAACTTTACTGGGAGGACAAAGAGCGTAAATTTTGGTTGCCAAAATTTGCATCGTAGTGCTCCGATGCTCCATTTGGTAGCTTACCTATTCGGCACAAGTAAGTTGGGAAGCACCCGTGATCCGTTAAAACGTGTGTCAACCTGTAGTCCAGGCAATCATATTTTCGGACATATCATGATTGCATTTGTGCCAACAACCACTTTCTGTCTGATCCTATTTAACTTGCCACCATGTTAATGTTTGATCCCTTAGCACATATTTGGGAATAGCTTTTTTCCCTATGTATGCTTTGCTACGTTCTTTGAACTTGATTCAGCCTGATTCGGCTTGATTCAGCCAATCCTTTGTGCTTGATTCAGCCAATCCTTTGAACTGTTACTGACAACATTGCATCGTTGGTAAAGGCTCATGACATGAATACCCTTAGTAGGTAATCGAAAGTAACTGTTACGAAATCAAAATTACTAATTCTAAAAATTAACGAAAAATTACTGAGTATATAGCATATTTAATATATTATCTAAAGGCCGTTTCTAATACGACTGCGTAAATCTGATAAAACAATTAAGTACTTATTATTAAAGAAACGATTAAGGATTCTAAATACATATGTTATTTTAAACAGATATAAGATGCATTCGCATAGAGTATTATAGAATTGAATGTGGCAAATGTGGGCTGTGACTTCTTAATGGGTTATCACTTAGATGGGAAAAATTATAGTAAGGCATATTTAATTTGTTAGTAGTTTTCAATTAGACATTTGTATTACAATTGAAGTTATATTTCATCATTCCGCTAGAGATATTACACTATTACAAAATATAAGTAATTTTATTCTAAACACAAGAAGAATACATGTAATAAAATTATAATTTATATAACCATTAATAGTAAATAAATGGAGTATAAATTTAATTTCTTTAACAAATTTATTTTATAATCTGCGACATTCATTATAGCAATAAACTTCAATTACTTACTACCACTCATAAATTTGAAATAAGATCATTACGCAGCTGAAGATCAACAAAGAAAAATATACGATTACACTTAAAATCCTCTAGAACAGTTGTCTTAGCTGGAGCCAAAGCATTGGAAGACATAAAAAAGAGAGAATCGATGCTCTCTCGTACACTCGTTTCACAAGAAAATTTTTAAGTATTAAATTCAAAAGGGGACTGACAGTAAACTATAAAATCTGCTAAGTAACTCCATATAATATATTAAAGAGGTCTATAATTTTATTTTATGAATGCGCCAGAGAAATAGATTAAATTCATTCTCAAAGAGTTTGTCTTTGTTTTAAGACAAAGATAATAGATTCTTGGTATGCAATAATAGAGAGCGTTTTAATCGAATTGACCACTTTTTTGTAACAAGTTAACCAAACAATATAATTTATAATTACGCAACTATTTTTATATTGTCTTAATTCATTTATTATCGGCATGAATGAGGAAGTGAGGATTTCATTATATGTTAATTTTAGAAAATAATTCGTGTAATTTGATCAGATCACTGTATTAGTACTTCAGATGTAACAAAATTTTGTAACTAAAGTGCATTGGTAACTAGATTTGTAACTAGATTTGTAAAGGCGAATACTCGTAACTAATGACGAATACCGTTTTTAATCATGTAAAAACATGTACAGGTTTTCTATAGATGTAGGTTCGAATTAAACCCTGAACAATCATTTGCGGTAAAATAAAATGATAGAAGACAAACACTTATTAAAATATAATATAATTAGCTCTAGTTTATACCGATGGGGAAGTCCTGAGTCCTCGTTACAACAAAGGATAACACTGTGCGTTTTTGTGTAGATTATCGCTTGATCAATTGATGATATTTAAACATATTTGTATAATAAGAAAATCTTTTCAACTTTAGATACGTACTCGGAGTATTAGCGAATGAAGGTTATAGAAGAATCTAGGCAATATTCAGCATTCATCACTCATCAAAGTTTTTACGAATATAATGTCATGACATTTGGAATTAACAAATGCACCAAGTTCTTTTCAGTTACTTTGAAATACAAAATGCTTTTAACTCAGAACCGTGACGATATATTTTTTGGAAGCATTGAAACATAAAGGCATTCCAAAATACCTACAGGCAATAATCTCTAGCCACCTACAGAATAAATGAATATCGCATGCGGAAGGTGGAAAAACGAAAAAGTTGTCAATAGCTTGTGGTGTACCCCAAGGTACTGTGTTGGGTTATACCCTATGAAACTTGATGTGTGATGGTTTACTTAGTGCAACGTATTCTAATGGCATACGGATAATTGCTGTTGCTGACAACATAGCACTGTTGGGAAAGGCTCATGACATGACTACCCATAGTAGGTAATTCAAACTAACAGTCGCAACCGTTACAAAGTGACTAAAATTAGTTGAACTAGAATTAGTCCCAAATAAGACAAGGCAATTATTCTTAAGGGGAGGAGGAACGTCGTGGACTCGTGATATGTATAGCAGAACACAGAGTGCAATTGAGATTACCGACAAGTATCTGAGCGCGATACTCTAGGTATTTCTAAATTTTAAACGAGAATAAAGATGGAAATATATATGGTACATTTCATTATAGATGTGCAACACAGATAAAACACTTTCGTCATAATGAATTGACTATTTACCAAACTTTTGGCATTTGTTATATGGCAAATGTGGGATGTGTCCTCTTAATGTGTTATCACTCAGATAGGACAAATGAGAGTATACCAATCGATATGGTGTTAAAATAACTCTGCACTTTGAATACATTTCTGGACTTTGACTAAAAGCTTTTAATTTACATAAATTCAGCATTCTTGCTTGTAGTCAAGTTGACATCAACTATCACACGTATAAACTAGTAATCAATATAATCATTGCGTTTAAGTTTATGTAGATGGGTGTCATATATTATTTTCAAAAATTCGTATACAGAACAAATTCCAATTTGCAAGAACTTTCAAGTTTTTTTTAATTGAAAATTATGAAAAAAGGTTTATTTCGATGTAAAAACCAAAAAAGGCTATTAGATATGTATAATTGTGAAATTGAATTACGAGAGTGGTTTGACATAAATCTAGCCTTCTATAGATAGCGTTACATGACAACGAACATTGGTTTTGACATCTGCAATCCAACACATGACGTATGTCAAATTTGAAGCAAAACAACAATTAGCATGGTTTTCACAGGTGTCGCAAGTAAACAATTTTTATGTTTTGTGAAAAATGGAATATCGTTCAGTAGTTAAGTTCCTTCACAAGAAAGGCAAAAACAACGCAAAACGGAAATCAAAGCCGAACTGCATTATGGAGTTTATGGTGACTCTGCACAGTCAAATATCGTCACTACACCAGGAATCGTCAACAAACTCCATAATATGATTACGATAATCCGTCTAATCAAAATCTATGAGCAAGCAGGTGCTCCAAACATATCAACTGCCGGAATGCGATACGTATAAAATGGCTCACAATGCAATGCACTACGCATTGCTGTCAGAAGAAGTCAAGATCTCTGCTAGACGAAACTCCAAACTGTCATCGGGTAGGATTCTTGGGGACTCTCGTAGAAAGTTGTCACTAAGCGTCTCTACAAGAAGCATGCGCAAACGTAGATGACAGTATGCTGGAGCAATTTCCTGACAGACTGGCATGTACTGGAATTCCTCTCCACGGCTCCAAGGAAAGAAACGCACTTTTTCGGCTCGGAAGATCTACAAAGCGCAGTGCGCAAAATCTAAGTTGGTATAGCCCCTCTAAGTAGGAATTCTAGTGCAGGTCATCAAGATGGTGGTAGAGGTAAACCCCACAATTCTGCTCCAGTTATTCAACACGATTCTGGGGTCGGGTTCATTGTCTCGAATGTGGAAGCAAGCCATCTTGGTACTGATTCCGAAAGTAAAAAGGACAGGATCGTACAGGCCAATATGCTTGATAAAGAGATAGCAAAGTTGCTGGAGAGACCGTGGAAGCGGCCCGCGCGGTCATTCAATCTGTCAGAACAGCCAAAGTCTGGTCAAGGCACACTAGGCTATGCTATGCACGCTTGTGCTCCTCGACGTTAAAAATGCATTTAATACTGCAGACTGGTACAGCATAAATTGAGTACTTGAGTACTCAAGAGAGTTTCTCAATATATTCGATAGGCTATTTTAAGCTATTTGTCGGAGAGGGAGCTCATGTATAACACACTGGAAGGGATCAGATGGGCAAGGAAGCTGACTTGCGGTGTTAAGGCAAAAAATAAGCATGCTGCAAACCTACAGGAAAACTAGCTACACACAAGCTCAGTCTTTCGCATCAAAAATGCAGGCTATATGGCTAACGGCAAGAAGGAAAGTACCCAAGTCGATATCAGGATGCTGGGACACCAGCTGTGTTTTATGATCGAGGCTAAATACTTCGGACTCGTGCTGGACAAGTCGCTACGTCTCGCTCCACATGTGAAACATGGTGGGGAAAGAGGCAGCGCAGTGAGCTCTCAGATGCTAGATTGATGCCAAGAATTGGTGACACATGCACTGGAAAGACAAAATTCCTCTACCGTATTATAGAGCCCACGGCTTTCTACGCGGTGCCAGGCTGGGCAGAAACACTATCCACAGCAAAGAGTGCAGGGCTCCTGGAAAACACAACGCGCTGGCCTTCTCGGGGTTACATGAGCATAGCGAACAGTGTCTCTTGATGCACTGAATGTTATTGCAGGCATTGTGCTAATAAAGCTGCGAAAAGAGTAAGAAACAACACTAGAAGGAAATCGTCCAGGAAGTAACCTTAGTAGCTAGCTGCCTTACTAGCTAGCTGCCTTACTAGCTAGCTGCCTTACTAGCGAGTGCCTTACTAGCCGGCAAGTGGAATGGGATAGCGGCGTTAAAGGCATATGCACACATGAACTCGTCCGTTGTATTAGAACATGTGGCATGACGCGAAGCGCGGTAACCTTAACTATTACCTCACGTAAGTTGTAACTAGCCATGGTATATAGTTTTGGTGTATAGTTTTGGTGCATGCAAGTAGTGCGACTCAGCAAGCAGTGATAGCCTTGAGTACACTCTGTTCAGCTGTAACAGCTGGACAAATGAAAGGCAGGCCGCGGAGGTTGTCCTGTGGTAGACGTGCACTTGAACAGAATTATCGCTAGGATATGTGCTGTTGACAACGCCTGAGAGACACTAGCCAACCTAGATGCAGTCATTTTTAGCCAGAAAGCACTCAAGAAGCGCGAGTACGATCAGGATCGTGAAAAGCCAGCTCTAACAGGCGGGTAAACAGGTCTTGAACCCTAGAGGTTGATTAGACAGCGGGTGAGCCTTTTTATATTAGAGCTTCGGAGCAAGGTCTGTGAAGCCGACAGTGCTTACCACATCAGGCTTACCACTTAGGCGACTTCCCTTTCGGTCAAAAAGGCTACAGTACCTTATTGGGAAATAACTTGGGCGATAGTTTAATGGGAAAAATTAGATGGGAAAATTATAGCAGATAGCGGACAGCTATTGGCAAAAAGCTTGTGGGGTCTTGCTTAAGTAGGGGAAGTATTCCTATAAATGCAGTTTTTTCCAATGCATTAGCAGTTGATGTAAAATATTTTAGTTAAAAATAAATGTGAAAGTAGTGCAGTATTCGACATGTCTGCAGCTGAAATGTAAGTTATATAATATTAATATTTATTGACTGGCTCGAAAATTTCAAACATATTAAATTCTGAATTTGTTGTTGTTACTAATTCAATTGAAGGCTAAACTTATTAACTTACCAACTATGTTAGTTTTATATTAGTTTTCATTCTAATATAAAACTGATTAACTAATGTATTGTTTAATGTCTCTTGATATTTATTTAATTTATGTGAGAATTCGTATAAGAATTTATAAGAAAAATGAAAATATTTACTTTCGTGTATATATTGAATAAAGAAAATATTGAGTTTTATTATTTTTTGTATTAAACTGACCTGATTTACTTAATTCGAAATAAATTGATATCTCACTTTTTTTCGATCTATAAGCGAAACTGATATAATGAGAAAAAAACCATCCCATGATATTGCCACGGACAAAATAATAGTGAAAATAACATTTGAACCAGTAACTTTGAACAGCACTCCAATTTGCTTGCTTTGAGGAGATGATTGGCGGCTTCAATCCGTTAATAAGAGTTAACTGCATATATTTCATGTTACGTAAGTAATCGCGACAACAGTTTAATTCACCTATTATATTCACTTTATTTTTTATTCTATTTGTAACGATTAATTGGTGATCTTTCATTCAATGTGTATTCACTTTACTTACACGTATTAAGCCCTCCCATTTTTACACGCACACTAACTGTATAAGTTTTGTTAAACTAATGTTTTAATTGTTGATAAGCACTTACGTTTTATTGCATATTATTAATACTAATAGCATATTAACAAATTACTTTTTCGTTTCATTATGTGACATTTGTGAATATTTAAGAGTTTAATATTTCTAATTTATATTTTATTCAACTGCAAATCCGCTGATTTCATCTTCTTCTTCTTAGGGTGCCTTATCCTTATGGACGTTGGCTATTACATTTGCCCATTTAATTTTATTTGTGGCGGCTCTAAATAATTCTATGGAGGTCATATTTGTC
>WYDF02092576.1:0-10846 GCA_009867245.2 Adranes taylori | reverse complement strand
AATCATCAAGGACCAGGATAGGATTATCATTGACTTATACAAAAAACCATCTAGTTCGGATCGAACTCTTAACTTTACCACCTAAAATTTATATTGTTATTAAAACTTGAATGGAAATATTTGGATTCAGTATATGTTTGATGAGTTTGAGAGCCCCGTCCAAAAAAATTATATCTGGACCTACCATTCACAGATTTTAGCACATTGGATTTATTAATTTTCAATAGTATCAGGTTTTAGGTCTAATAAATTGTAAAATACTTTCTACTACAATTTACAACTACAAAACCTTTATTGGCATCTAACAAAACAATATATTACAATAATTCCACTAAAGCTAAATAATTAGCAATTTCTTATATAAAATATCCGTCTATATAATTATTACCTTACCCTTCCTCGCCTCTTAATATTACCGGATCAAGTCCTTCTATTATTTATTTTTCTTGCAACTATTTCCATTATTTTAACACCCTCCCCTCTTTCTCTCATACATATATTCCAGCTCACCTCTTCCATTCTGCTAACTCCAAATTCTGACATTCACCATCCAATGTTCCCACGAATTCTCCCCATCCCCGCACAGCCTTAATTCTTTTTTCATCCTCATTCGTCCAATATCTGTTTTTCATTTCTTTATTCCCGCATCTAAATCTGGCAATTATCTTTTTTCTCTCATACTTCTCCCATCCTCCATGTACCTTGGCACCATCCCTATTACCTTCATTTCATCATATATTCTTTTAAATTTGCTCTCTCTTAAGCTCACGTTTCTCTCTTGGATCTATATATCCATCAACGCTCGTTCTATAACCACTTCACACTTCACATCACCTCTCACTCTCATACCATTCACTCATTGACCATCCGCGCCTCTCATACGTCTTTATACGCTCTTTCACTCATTGACTTCCCTCTTCTCTTTTTTCCACCTTCTTCATTATATCTATATAGACATTTTTCACAATTCTTTCTTCGTCTCTCATTATAACATTTTTTTCAAACTTTATTAATTTTTTGACACCTTTTACCCAAACTGTACGCGTACATGTTTCTAAACCCAGTATATTTCACTCCCATCCTTTCAATATCCAGTCTCTCTTTCACCGCCCATACTTCCGCTCCATACATAAAAATACTCCTTATACACACCTTAAGAATCATCATCCTCATTTTCACACTCCCTCCACTACTCAACAGACCCTAAGTATTTATATTTCTTGACGCATTCAATCACCTTCCCACAAATTTCAAACTTATCCTTTCTATTTTCTCTTCCTCGTTTCTTGCGCACGATGACATTACTCTTACCCCCATTCATTTTGATACCTCTCTTTACCATGTACCTAGTCACCCCATCTATTACTTCTTGTATTTTCTCTTTGTTTCCCGCCATACACACAATATCATCCGCATAGCTTACCGACCATATCGTTTCACCCCCAATCATCACACCTCCCGCCTGACCTCTCTTCAACATACTTTCCAGATATGACATATAAATGTTAAACAAACTCGCACTGATTGCGCCCCCTTGTCTATCTCCCTTTTTTACCTTGAACCACTTAGACACCTCCTCCTTTTTTTTTTTATTGAAAGCCGATTTTAGATCAACGAATTATATATATATATATATATATATATATATATATAGCTTCCTTCCATTATGTATCTCCTCATTTATAATCTAATTCATTGCTAATATATTATCCATTGTATCTCCCCCTCAAATCCCGTCTGGTTTTTTGATAAAACTTTCTTTTCCTTCATCTCCCTCTCTAGTTTCCTGTTTATCACTCTTGCATATAATCTGTATATCTCATTCATAATAGTAACGCCCTTGTAATTATTTACATCCATCCTAATTCCTCTTTTATATACCGGAACGATCTCTTCATTTCTCCAATCCTCCGGAATTCACTCTTCACCCATCCATACTCCATTCATACACCTAATTAACGCAATCAGCCTATCTTCATTCAAGCCATATTTGCACCGGCTCACTGTCTGGTCCCGGAACTCCACCTTCCTTTATTTCACCCATTTCTTCCTCTACTTTAATTTCCATATTCATTCCCACAGACCCCCTTGCCTACTTTTCTCTCTACCACACTTATTCCCTCTATTCCATCTTCTATTAAATTATTTTTGCACTTTTTTTCCCAATCTTGTAAACCTATATTTTCTCTCATCCCTTTATATCATCCTTCGTTCTTAGTCCATTTATCATATTTTTTCCTCATTCGCTCTTTCCACGATACACCTTCGTCCCTCTTGTTTCCATTCACCCTCATATATCCTTCGCCCACGGATATACCATTCAGTCTTCTTCCCCTGATCTAACTTTTCTCAATGCTTCCCTTACCTTCCTTTTTTCTCCTCCCATTTACTATCATATACATCATTTTCTATCTCTTCTTTTTCCTGTGCACCATTACTCCTCCTTAATTCACCCTGCACTATTTCTGTCATATTTTCCATGCCTTCCACATCTTGCCACTCTATTTCTTACATCTTCTCTGTTAATCTTATTTTCTCTGCCTTACTCTATTTAAATGATTTTTCTTCCACCATCCCATACCCTTCGCCTACTGCCCTTCTTTCTATTGTATCATAATTTGCTCACCACCCTGTCTGTAAAGGAAAATGGTCTGACTTTATCTTCTCCCCCTCCTTCATATATTCCGTTGCTTTCTTTGCCTTATCATTCACAATAATATAATCGGTTACTTGCTTCTATACATTTCCTATATGTACTACTTAATTTAGGGATTTTGGATTTATAATAACTTTTATTTAGAATATTGCTTTTATAACATGATCTATAATAAATTAATGTACCGTAGCCACTAATTTGTTATTTTGCGCGACTAGCTTCGAGGAGACAACCTCATCGTCATACGGTTGGATGGTAACTGATTTGTTTTGACGTTTGGTTATAGATCTGTCGTCACTCTGCTGCGCTGTGCTATTTCCACCGTTGCAATGTTTTGATCATTCATTCGGTGTTTAGTTCTTTTGTTTATTTTATTTTCTGCTCGTGATATAGTTTTTAATCTGTCTGTTTTTTGTGTAAAATTTTAAGTGGTGTTAGTAGGCTATCAAAGAGAAGTAGAGGTGCACAAAAATAACTGTTTATGCGACATCTACTGATGCTAGTCACATTCCGAACACTCAATCTGAGTTAGTTATTTTTTACACTGCGCGTCATAAATCAGTTAAAAAGTAAGTTTGTGAAAGATAAAAACAAAGAACAATCAAAAATAAAAATTACAACTATAATTAATATATACGTGACATAGAAAATAAAGTACAAAACAAAAAAAGTTTTATTTATACTAACCTTGTTGGTAGAAGATAATGTAAATTTCGCACGTTATATTCTGGTATTTCATATGAATCAATAAAATAGTTTTCAGGTTGAGCTAAAGATTTTGGTATCATCCATGATGCTTGGGTAAATATTGAACCTAGTAGTACTAAATTCATCATTTTCCAACTCTCGTGCTGGTTATAGGAATTATCCACCAGATACTCTGATAAAATTTGTTGATCTGTAATTAAAAAAATTAATAATTAGAGACACATATTTTGGTCGTGTACTGGAATGTTTCAATTGATCGGAACTGTCAATTTCAAACTATTCTAAAAGCAACTCCAAATTTGAAATTTCTAATACGCTACCCACAGAATTTAAAGCAGGATCGAGGTTATGCTTTTGACTACTATACCTATACTGCTTTCCTTATTCTGATCGTTTGTAACATACAATGCTCATTGCAAGAGATAACTGAGGATCGGCTTAGAAATTCGCTGATGTTATTATTATAATAAAGTACTCAAACACATAAATAGATATACCCAATAACGAGATAAAATAATTTGTTTTATTGTTCTTAATATTTATAACTTCATATATATGACTCGATTCGCGATTTTAATTTACTGACAATGTAGAGCTTCTCTTTATAATGATTTTTATAAGACGATTCCATTATCATCTTCCATTATTAGAATAGCAAGAGAAAAATAGCGAACTAAATATAATTTGATTTCTGATATTAATTTGTCCTTCGGATTGGATTTCTTCTGCTTCTCCAGGATGTCGGTAGTATTGAATGATGAACGGTTAGCGAAGATACTGTACGTGATTCGAGCTGACTAGCATAACGAAGATAGGAAATACGTAGTTGATAGTGTGCTAAAGCTATGATGTAATTTTTGACGAAAGAAAATTAATATGCTGCTTAGGAAGTATTTATTCGCTGTTGCCGAAGTAATTGCGAAATAGTCGTCGGTCATGCTTTTTACGAGTTACACAATGTAAACCCGCTCTTTACAAGTTACAACCGACAAGGGATGGCTCTATACCATGAAGAACCATCCCTTACCGGCTGTCAGGAGCAATGGCATATTGCTTGGAGCTGCAGGTGGTAGCGGTGAACCATGGGGTGATGTGGACCTTTCTTGCTGCTTCGGTGGTATGGATGGAGTGAGTACCTCTATCAGCATACGTGATGTTAGGCCTCTCGGATGTCGTGTCTCTGTCATCGCTGCTGAACTGATGAGCCTGCCGTTTGGCTTCTTCTGACTTGGTCGTCCTAGTTTTCGCATTGAAGATGTAGATTATGATTATGGTGAAATATTGATATGAGTGAGAAGAATTGAAGATTAGTTGATTATGATATGAGATCGAAAGGTTCAGCCAAAAGTTATTTAATGTAATCTGTATATATCTGATTTGATGTTATAAAATTTTGGTATTGACTGGAGTTGAATTAAATTTAAATAAAATAAGCAATTTGTTGCTGGCGCTTACGTTGAACAAATTAGATTTAGTACTGCGACTTTCATCGCCGTTCAAGAAAAGATTGGGTCACTCAATGGTGAATTATTACTGATCGAATCGTGCGAAGGTCCTCACTCGTAGACGATCAGAACAAGACCCAGAATGCGTCGTCTAATGAACTTGCATGCATCCTATTATATGAAATTAACTGGGAAGAAGTTGCTCGGTGGTCGGCTGGACCGTGGCACCTTTCGTAGTCCGCTGGCTCTGTTGGGCGTGCCTTGAAAGAAATTTCTGCTAAAATGTTTAGGAAAGTCAGAGCTACCACCAATGAAAAGAATTTTTCTGTCCTTTGCAACTCTTAAAGAACAACATTGCATAATCTCATAATCTTCCCGTCGAAATTTTTTGAGGGCAAAAGTTGTTCTCCAATCATAGTAAAGTGCAAGCGAACTTGCAGAAAGCGCTATCGCTGCAAGATATGAGGCTGTAAGATAATGCATCTTGATGTATATACGTGTGTAAGCTCGCTTCCTTGTACCAGGTTGTCTTGAATTAACAAAATTAATGCATTTTCGTATCAATTTAAGTGTGACTAACTTCCTTCCGCGAATTATTCTCGCTGTTGGTGTGTATGTATGTGTACTTGTAACTGTTTCTGTAAATCTCCATGTCCGCATGGTCGCCTTTCTTGAAGAGCAGAATGACCTCGGCGTTTTGCCATGCGGCCGGGCTTTCACCTATCTGAAGACACTTATTGAAAGTTTTTACAACTAAAATTGCATTTTATAGTGTATCTCCAACGATTTGAAGCATTTCGCTCGTGATCCGATCTTGCCCTGGGCGCTTTACAGTTTTTAGCGCTCTGCGCTTTGCACATCTCCATTATCTCGTTCTTCTCAATAGTAATGTCTCCTTGGTCATTCTTCATCTTATAAATTATCATCCTCCCTTTGGATAGATTGGAGCGCAGAACTATCATATTGTAGTTGTTTTCTAGAGCTTCCTGGATCATTTAGATGTTATAGGATCTTTTATCCCTTATAATGACTTCCTTCACTTTTTTATTTAGGTTCTTGTACTTCGACGACTCCCCGACGACTTCCTACTCTCTTTGATCAGTGTCTCAGTGTTTGGCGTCCTTCTGGACTAACTTATCCCTGGTTTCTTAATTTCTGCATCGAGCACACTTTTTTCAACGGCTGTCCAGATGCTGTTCGTAATTTTTATATCGATAATCCATTTAGCTCTAGGCCCCATAACTCCTTAGTTGGTCGTAGCTTTTTATCAATCTGTGTATTGAATTCGTCTTTTTTTTTCCCATTCATCTCGTACATTGTGGATCGAATCTTTTTATCTATCCTCCTCTCCATCCGAGTGTAGCTTCGCTCTCAGAAACCTGTGGTCACTGCCAGTGTCAATTCGATTTAGAATCAAGACGTCCATATAGCCAAAACGTAATCTATTTCATTCCTCACTATATTATCTGAACTCCTCCATATCCAGTTTCTCTTGTGGTGTTTTTTCGGAGAATGTGTTTAGGCGGTACCTCTTCTCTTTATCGAGGAAGTCGACCATCGCTTGCCTTCTTCGATTTCGTTTACCCAGGCCAAAGGCGCCAACATACGACAAATCCGTTGCAGCTCTTGCTCCAACCTTGGCATTGAAGTCGCCAATTATGATGGTGAACTTTGCGTTCTCTGTACTAGGATGTACCATGCATATCTCTTTCCCGCGAAATGAGTTTTGAACGCAAGCAGGCAATATTTACTGTCGCGGTATTTAAGTCCTTTTCATGCATTGAGCATTAAACATATAAAATATTTTCTCGTTAAATTATTGAATTAAATTTAATTAGTCAATTTATATTATATTACAGGATTACTTATATGTTAATTAATTATTTAAATTAATTTACATGGGCTATGTTAATCCGATAACATATCTTAAGTTTGAATCAGAGTTTTGAGATATCAATCGATTTGGATATTTAACATCTAGAACTCCCACTGACGCGACACTCCCTGTCGACTCTCTCAGTGACGTGGCTTATTTTCAATTCCTTTGCATTTACTTCAGTTACTGTAGATGGTAGAACTTTAACCCTATTTACAGGCTTTGAACCTTGCCCCCTCCCCTTTGCGTTTTCTGTCAACAACAAAAACAAGAAACGAATCAAGTGGAGAAAATTTTTTGTCTCCATCTGTCGTCAGCATTTCCGACCATCAATCTTGTCCAAGTACTGAAAATTCGTCTACTGCTGAAAGTGAGGAAACTTTAAATGTCAGTTCAATTTTGCAGTTGGTATAAACGAAGTGTTTAATCATATTTGGATGCAAAAAAAGATTTTAAGTTTCCTGTTTCCGGTAAACGAAGTTTGGCGTTGCAAACCGACTCTAAAAATAAGAACCATGTTGAAATCAACAAAAACTGTTGTAAATGATTTTTAATCATACAGGGTTGTAGTTAGATTTGAAACTATCCATAGTTAGATAGATTAAAAAATATCCAAGTTCGTACTTGAAAAAATTATGTTGATGGTGTCTATGCAGTTACGAAACGTTGTTTTGGATAAGTGATGACGGTAAACTTATTGTTTTTTGTAAATATTTCAAATACGGCTCTGAACATTACAATGTAGATGTTCGTTATTTGTTTCTTTTTAATTATCTACATTTTCCCTATTTAAACGCGTCTCTATCTCTTTTACTTTAAGAGATAGCAATATTGTAGCTCTTAGAATTTTTGTTTGGAATTTTTTGTTGTACCAGTCTAGTCCTAGCAATTGTTTTCAAAATCAATGGAAAAGGATTTCATGTACTAGTAAAAGAATGGTCTAGATGTAGAAATAGATATAATTACATCCTTAATCCTTTAAATAAGACAGGACTTGTAACAATATCTGCTTTGATGAAAGTTTTATTTCCGAAGATAATTTATTTCTCATTTGACATACCCATCACTTTGCTTCTACATATTATGTTTTTACAAAGCTTTAATTAAAAAAACACGAAGCTTATTTCGTTTGGCTTTTTTACATGGATGGTTTAGTAAATGCCTAAGGCATTTCGCGGTCTAATTGCTCATTATATTTTGACTGTAGACGTAACATATTTAACAGAACATCATTTTAATTTTAGTACATAAAACAAATTTAATTAGATTCTAATTTGTTTAATTGTATTGT
Source organism: Adranes taylori (assembly GCA_009867245.2). NCBI lineage: Eukaryota > Metazoa > Arthropoda > Insecta > Coleoptera > Staphylinidae > Adranes > Adranes taylori. Next base: position 2,870 of record WYDF02092576.1, on the reverse strand, counting down.
TAAAATTTACAAATGTTTTTATTCTATTATTTTTCTGACTGAATGAGCGTATGGGCGCTTGGACACAATTGGGAGAGTAAAAATTTGAGAGATCAGTAGATGACGCATAAGCAAAATAAATAGGCTTCTAGGAACCATACTTCTACAGGAAATAGATTTCCAGATGAACTCCAACGGAAATGCACCCATCGGTGACGTGGCTTAAATGGTGCACAAGAGGATGAAACACCTCCTTATTTAGATCTAAAGTGAATTCGGACAGAATCATTTATATAACACTTAAGAGCAACAGCAAGTACAACATGCAGATAATGCCACCAATTTTGACTCAACAGACGAGGAAAACGAGGTATTTTGTGAGGACCTTACGGTCACAAAGAATACAGAGAACGCAAAGTACTCTATCATAATTGGCGACTTCAATGCCAAGGTTGGGGCAAGAGCTGGAACGGATTTGTCGTATGTTGGCGCCTTCGGCCTAAGTAAGCGAAATCGAAGAAGGCAAGCGATGGTCGACTTCCTCGATAAAGAGAAGATGTACCACTTAAACACATTCTCCAAAACACAAGAGAAACTGGATATGGAGGAGTTCAGATAATATAGTGAGGAATGAAATAGATTACATTTTGGCTACAGAAAAACGTGTATGGACATCTTGGTTCTAAATCGATTTGACACTGGCAGTGACCACAGATTTGTTAGAGCGAAGCTACACTCGGATGGAGAGGAAGATAGCTAAAAAGATTCGATCCACAATGTACGAGATGAAAGGGAAAAAAAAAGACGAATTCAATACACAGATTGATAAAAAGCTACGACCAGCTGAGGAGCTATGGGGTCTAGAGCTAAATGGATTATCGATAAAAATTACGAACAGCATCTGGACAGTCGTGAAAAAATTTTGCTTGATGCAGAAATTAAGAAACCAGGGAAAAGTTAGTCCAGAAGGACGCCAAACACTGAGACGCTGATCAAAGAGAAAAGGAAAACATACAGGGAGTCGTCGAAGTACAAGAACCTAAATAAAAAAGTGAAGGAAGTCATTATAAGGGATAAAAGATCGTATAACATCCAAATGATCCTGGAAGCTCTAGAAAACAACTGCAATATGATAGTTCTGCGCTCCAATCTATCAAAAGGGAGGATGATAATTTATAAGATGAAGAATGATCAAGGAGATCATGGAGATCTACAAAGCGCAGAGCGCCAAAAACTGTAAAGCGCCAGGGGAAGATCGGATTACGAGCGAAATGCTTCAAATCGTTGGAGATACACTATAAAATGCAATTCTAGTTGTAAAAGCTTTGAATACGTGTCTTCAGATAGGTGAAATCTCGGCCGCATGGCAAAATGCCGAGGTCATTCTGCTCTTCAAGAAAGGTGACCGTGTGGACATGGAGATCTACAGATCCATATTCTACAAGCTATTAATCTCAGAATTTGACCTTGACGAAAGTGGACAAAGGAAATAGTTTAATATTGATTAATAATTCAGACTATATTGACACTGTGGAAAATGTTTTAATTTCAGACAAATATAAAATAATTAATGAGGATCCTACTAATGGTCTGCTTGTTGAACTAAAGAATCTCTTAAAAAATACTCCTGATACATATAAAGATGTTAAATATATACTTCCTAAGTATTTTTCTGTACCAAAATGTTCTGCGCTGTCCAAATAGCATAAGTTGAAAATGGATGTCCTAATCACCAAAGACAACATTTTAATTATTCCAGTCAGACCCATTGTCTCATTTAGTTCTGCAGTGCTGTATAATTTCAGCAGATGGCCAAATTCAAAATTAAAACCGTTTCTAAACCAAAATAATTACTCATTGATATATTCGGAACATCTGGTTAATGATTTAAAAAACTTCGAATTCTTGTCGAATTACAAAATGTTTTCTTTTCAAGTATCTAGTTTCTTTTTTCATCAGTTTCGATATGTGAAGACATTAATATTGTGTCAGAGATACTCGCTGATAGTTCACTGTCAGACATCAATTGTGAGTTTCTAATAGAGTTGTTAACACTTTGTCTTAAACAGGATTTCTTTATATTTAACAATGTCTTTAGAAGAGAGATTTCAGGGCTACCAATGGGTAGTGGTCTGAGCCCAATTCTTGCGGAGTTTTTTATGCGTAACTTAGAAAATAAGATATTAACTTCTGATAATTATTTAATTTCGAAAATCAAATTCTACAGAAGGTGTGTCGACGATATTTTGATCATATTTGATGGGTCTGCTGATGATGTATTATTGCTTAATTTATACTTCAATTCCTTTCATGAGAATATTACCTTTATTTATAAATTGGCTCATAATAGATAGATAGATAGATAAAACCTTTATTCGCATAAAAAAACAAACCAAACATAATTCACACATAATAAACATATAAACAATACAGTACAAATTAAATTAATCTATTATTATTAAAGGCCATCGGCAGAAGGCAAGGCTTTTATTTACATATTAACCACATACATTCCATATCAAATTCTTCCCTTTAATTTCTTTTTTTTTTATTTCCTCCAAAATTCTTTTCATTAACTCTAAACCTTTTCCCTCTATCCCTAAGCTTAGCCTCCAGTTATCCCCCAATTGCCTTTCTCTATCCAACCATCTTATCCCATCACATTCCCTTACCCAGTGGTTCCACATTTCCTGTTCCCTACCACATATTCTACACATTCTTTCCTCCAAAATTTAAATCTGCTAGCAAATACTCATTTATTCCATCTTCTTTCATTATCCATCTATATCTATTATTATAGCTGCTACTCTCAACTTTGCTTTCCCGTTCTTGCCTTTCTACATTCTTCATTCTTTCTACACTCTCACTCACTCCTTGCACACCTATCAACA